>OX155969.1:3710595-3850595 GCA_944548615.1 Micropterix aruncella
TCTAAAGGTGCGATATAAAGAAGCTGCGATCAATATTCAGCTGAAAACTTAAAACTAAAAGCGTGACATGCCCTCATATCAATGAAAGGAAGCAGTCAGCTCTTTCCTATTAGTTGGAAAGATTACCTTTAACCTAAATGGATTATTTACAATGAACGAAACATAAAATATGTAAAAATTCAATATTTTGAAATATTTGATAGTTTTGTGTATATATTCTTTTTAGAATTGATCAATAAGATGATTATAAAGTAAATAATTATAATTTTTGAGATAATTGGATGAAGGGTGGGCGTTACTAGTTGTAAAATGGGCCCAACTTAAACCTACTCCTCTTTCCGCAATTGAGAGGCATTCATCATTCTCGTTAACACCTAAAGCATTCCCGAATCCGATCAAGGGAATCCTTCGTCACGATGTAAGTGGCTTTTATAATTATTTACTTTATAATCATCTTATATATATATATATATATATATATATATATATATATATATATATATATATATATATATATATATATATATATATATATATATATATATATATATATATATATATATATATATATATATATATATATATATATAAGATGATTATAAAGTAAATAATTATAAAAGCCACTTACATCGTGACGAAGGATTCCCTTGATCGGATTCGGGAATGCTTTAGGTGTTAACGAGAATGATGAATGCCTCTCACTTGCGGAAAGAGGAGTAGGTTTAAGTTGGGCCCATTTTACAACTAGTAACGCCCACCCTTCATCCAATTATCTCAAAAATTATAATTATTTACTTTATAATCATCTTATTGATCAATTCTAAAAAGAATATATACACAAAACTATCAAATATTTCAAAATATTGAATTTTTACATATTTTATGTTTCGTTCATTGTAAATAATCCATTTAGGTTAAAGGTAATCTTTCCAACTAATAGGAAAGAGCTGACTGCTTCCTTTCATTGATATGAGGGCATGTCACGCTTTTAGTTTTAAGTTTTCAGCTGAATATTGATCGCAGCTTCTTTATATCGCACCTTTAGAAAATATATATATATATATATATATATATATATATATATATATATATATATATATATATATATATATATATATATATATATATATATATATATATATATATATATATATATATATATATATATATATATATATATATATATATATATATATATATATATATATATATATATATATATATATATATATATATATATTATTATTTTTTCAAATTGAAATTATGTTTATCACTAAATAAATGAAATGATAAAATAATGAAAGGGCACTTATCTGGTCTGTGGTGACCAGGAGTGACTCCACGCCTTCTTCTTCTCCTCACTCAGTGTTTGCTGGTGCTTCCTGCTGTGGCACTAGAACCCGATCAAAACCGCAGTCTTTCACAGCGGCACACAACAATGCGAGACGAGAATGAATGCTGGAAAATAATAGGCGATTAGTGTTTCTTAAATATTAATGATTGTTATAAAATGTATATCAATATACGGCTGAGCCGAAATATTGATATACATTTTATAACAATCATTAATATTTAAGAAACACTAATCGCCTATTATTTTCCAGCATTCATTCTCGTCTCGCATTGTTGTGTGCCGCTGTGAAAGACTGCGGTTTTGATCGGGTTCTAGTGCCACAGCAGGAAGCACCAGCAAACACTGAGTGAGGAGAAGAAGAAGGCGTGGAGTCACTCCTGGTCACCACAGACCAGATAAGTGCCCTTTCATTATTTTATCATTTCATTTATTTAGTGATAAACATAATTTCAATTTGAAAAAATAATAATTTACACATTTACAATTATATATATATATATATATATATATATATATATATATATATATATATATATATATATATATATATATATATATATATATATATATATATATATATATATATATATATATATATATATATATATATATATATATATATATATATATATATATATATATATATATATATATATATATATATATATATATATATATATATATATATATATATATATATATATATATATATATATATATATATATATATATATATATATATATATATATATATATATATATATATATATATATATATATATATATATATATATATATATATATATATATATATATATATATATATATATATATATAATATATATATATTAAATAGGCAATTCTATTCATTCATTCCGAGTGTGCGTGCACAGTGAAACAGCGCTCCATCTCAGTCGTAACATAACGGTCTTCGCTTAGAGACAATGCACACAAAGTTTCGCACGGTACTGGTACAGCGATATCACTCGCTTCGCTAGTCGAAACAATTACACATATTAGACGGAATCGGTCCCTGTGTGCGTCTGATTGCTACTCCCTATCGATAATAACGTGGTTATACACGATTGTAAAAAGAAATATCATCTCAAAAATGACTTTAAGTATCGTAGTCCCCGGTTATTAGGAATGATAAAGAATTATAAATTTGTAATAATTTTAATTTCCTATTGTTATTCATATTTTATCGTAGGTATGTAAATGAGCGATTCGTCATCAAATATTTGCGTCTAGGTATTTAAAAAGAAATAATAATCAGATATGATGGTGTACAGCTAACATAACGTTAAGCTGAGTGTGGGCAAAATCATTCCCACGACCAGAAATCATGACATTCCGCGCGACAGTCGCACAGTTAGATGAATCGCGATAATCATCACTATTATTTCCGCTGTTCGATTTCTCGCGATACAGTACTCTGCTATCATAGTATATCCAGACAGACCTTATACCTCGGTATACTATGTCTGCTATGCCAGATCCGCCATAGAATCTAAATAGTTCTGTGTTTCACCGACAGAGGGTCTTGTCATATCCGGTTAATCGCTAAGTTCCCGCCGTTTTTAATGGCGCAAAGACAATTTATAAAAGAGTGCGATTTGCGCTGGATAATTACATAAGGGAAAATGATTGCGGCAACCCAGCGGCGGAAAAATGTTGGTGGTATTTCACGCACTCGCCACATTTCATATCTGCGAATCCCTTTGTCGGTGCGTCTTTTGTGTTGAAAGGTTAGCGCCGCCTGTTGACGATCTTTCGTACTAAGTAAAGTTTGATCGAATCCTGGTCACGACACTACTTGAAAAAATGCTTTATAAGACATAATTGCTCGTATGCCGGCTTAATATTTCCGCTGATACATAATTACCAGGCCGCCGTAGGAATTTCAGCGTTGATGATGGATTAAATGGACGCAGCTATTTAAAAATCGTCATTATTATACATAATTGAAGCGGCGACATGTCATATAGAGGTGATATTTTTTCCCCCTGCTCTGGCTTAAGCCTATATGTTAGTATTACACAATAAAGAATGAAATTAGAGTAATGTTAGAATAGAAAGAGATAGAGGTGCCTCCGAAAATGGTAAGATAAATCTTTTTTTGGGGTATATATACGATTGCGAGAAGCGTTAGTCAGATTGTTTAGTTTACGATTTTCAGAAACTGTCCTCTCTCCAGTGGTTTTCTTTTTTAAATTCCTACCTTTTTTGGGGATCAGCGATTTCAGCAGCATGATCGCGGCTTCATCGCAGGCCCACGCGTGCATCTTCCTGTAGCTGTCCCGCCCCTTTTCCGTCAGCTTGTCCCAAGGTTTCGGCTTCGAGAGCAGTTCCGATACGGTCCCTTGTGAGAGCCCTAGCACGTATTTCGCGAAGAGCCGCTGCCCGATGTTATGAACGCTCAGTAGCTCCCGCACTCTTCTGCTTATGTGAAGGGTGTCTAGGTTTTGGCTCGCGTATTTGTCCATGTTGTATCGCAACATTTCTTGGAGTCTCGCCTCCATGGGGTCGCCTTTCGGTATCAGGGAGTCTCCGAGCCTGCCGACGAGCGCGCCGGGAGGTAGCGGTCCCATGTCATCCGCGAACCTGAAGCCGCCCCTGTGCTCGTAGGGGCTCTTGAGGGAATCTTCGCGAAAGGGGGGCGGGTTGTTGTTGAGGTGCGTGGTGTTGTTGTTGAGCGGCTGCGGCGCGGGGCTCGGGGGCGTCGGCGCGGGCGCGCTGGGCGGCCTCTGGTCGCCGAGACCTCGCCTCCAGCTGGCCACGATCTCCTCGCCCAGGAACGAGCCGAACGTCTCCACGTTGTGAAGCTGCGGCGGGAAGAGCGGCGGCGGCGGGGGCAGACCTTGCACCCCCCTGCGGTACTGATGGCACTCGCGGGGGAGGTGGAGGGGGGACACCTACAGAGAGAGAGAGAGAACACGGCCGAAATTAGGTACTACACTGGAGAGACACAGATTTTTTTCGATCAAAAGCAAAAGCTACTAAATAAATTAGTATCATAGAATACAGAAAAGGAACAATTATGCATCAAGCAAAAGAACAAAAAGCGGAATAGGCTTGTAAAACAGCGCATACGTTACCTTGACGGCTCTTTGATATACGCAACAAAAAGAGTGCACTGAAAAAATGATTGTGAATAAACAGAAAAATAAATGTGTGTTAAGTGTAATTATCTACGACGTTTTGATAACCTAATAAATATAACATGAAGGATATTAAAGGGTAGATTGAAATCCTCTAATCGATCCATGATGTCTTTATACTCGAAGCCTCGATTATTAAAAACTTGTAAAACCTTAACTACTCCTCTAAAACAGCTATTAAACCATCACTTTAATATGTTATTTAGGGGTTATTGAAATTTCCCAAAACGCTTCACGATGCAAAATGCCTTTTATATCAAAAGCATTGATTATTGTCATTGATTTAACTTAAGATTCTTGATGTATATTTCCTAATATTGCTCTAATAAGAGTTTTAAGACTCAAGACTAAGATCATTTTAACATTTCTTTTGTGGGAAATTGAAATTTCTCTAAACGATTCATAATTCAAAATGCTTTTTACATTAAAATCATTGATTATTGATCTATGAAACCTAATAAGACTTCAATAAGAGTCTCAAGTAACCATTTTATTATTTCTCTTGGGTAAGATTGAAATCCCTTAATACACGTCATGATGCAAAATGTCTTTATATCAAATCATTGATTATTCATGTATTCTAATAAGATTATTGATGTATATGACTTTATAATACACTAATAAGAGTTTTAGGTCATTATTTGAACATTTCTTTCGGGGGAAATTGAAATCTTCCAAAACGCTTTATGATGCAATACGCCTTTTTATAGTTGTATAAAAATAATTGATTATTGATGTATATTATCTAGTATTATTATTTATGGATATAACCTAATAATACTCTAATAAGAGTCTTAGTCATAATTTTACAATTCTTGATAGAAATCTCTCACAATTCAAGATGAGTTTTGTACCCAAATCCTTGGTTATTGAAATCTCTAACAGGGCTCTTAAGTCATTACATTAACGCGTATTTTTGGAGGAGATTGAAACCCCCCAAAGTTCCCCGAAAAGACAACAAAAAAATCCTAATCATTGACGAGATTTCGTGTATGTAAACTAAGTACTTTTGCAATTTAAAGGTATCCTCATCCGTATTAGAAGAAACATAATGCCCCCCCCCCCCTTCTTCGTTAACATTCATCGCCCATATTATAATGAACCGAGTCAGTTCAAGTGAAAAGTGTTTTTTTCCCGTCGCTGCATCGTATCATTATACTGATGCCCCGATACGGAATCTTAATGAAATTCCCCTGTATGATTTCTTACTCGATGCGGATTTTTTTGCGGTCGCCGTCAGCGCGCAAAGTGTGAGGAGGAGCAAATAGCGTGTACAGTCAACCGTGAAAGCCGAAGGGATTACCGACTCCCGGGGCAAGGAGTTGCAATTAATCGTCTGCATGGCTGTCCAGCGGTCACACAGATCACTTTTTGTTTGTCAAAGTTTACAAAACCGCGTCGCGTACGATTGAATCAACGAAAACCGACATTCCTAAGGTCCAATGCGGACTCTTTAAATTTTAATAAAAACTTTGATTTTATTCACACATAAATAAAATAAAATACAAACGGAGCTGCCATGGAATTCACCGACCGGAGTCGGGCCCATCATAATATTATTTTATTTTTACACTTCTGGGGGGTGAGCAGTGGATTCCAGACTTACGAACCGGCTGTGGTAGGTTTAGGACAGCTGTCTTGCCACATGTGAGCGTTCACCTTACCACCCATTCACTCCCCCTTCGAAGCCATAGAATTTGAGATGCAGAAATCGCGGTTTTAGCAGCACATATATACATGCTAAAATTCTGAATAAAAAAAGCAAACTGATAAAGAGTGACTTCATGATCCATAGTAGTCGTTATATCGAAAAAACTTTTATATTCGCAGTAAAAAATCGGTTGTGTAACTTTCAGCCTTTCCCGGCAAGTATCCACGGACTTAAGAATGATTTTAAGCGTGATATCCCTTCGACACGACCGTAATGACAGCAGCGAGAAATACAAAGCGTTTAGGTCAGTTATATAGTTATTACAGCTGTATGTAGATATTATTAGTGTAGCTTGAATATGAGATATTTGAACCAACATTTCACAATGTAACTTCGGCCCAATAAGGCATCTGTGTACAGAGCAGCGTTTACGTATACGCTACACAAGCTATAGCTTAGAGCCCCCATTTTCTTAGGGGCCCCTAACAAATTGTCCGAGTGAGCAATTTCTATATATACTTCAATATACTGCAGCAATACTTCAAATAGCTTAGTGCTATATCAAGACTAAATCCAGCGCTGTCTGTGTACCAACTTTCGATGTCCAATATTACGATATTGAAATATGACAAGGGGGCACCCCTGGTTGACAGATTTCAACCACAACTTTTTCAACTCTTGCCATGACCAATTGATGCCTGCATGCCAAATTTTAGCTCAATCGGATTAAGCCTTTGGGCGATGTCGTGGAGGAACACACAGGACACAGACAGACTGCTATCCTGAAATGGCTTTTATCGTCTGAGGGGGGCTCAAAAAAATTTAGAGCATTTTCAATTATTTCCCTCCTCTTTGGATGGTTGGGCAGCAAGCAAAAATCAACATCGTTTAATCCACAGAGTGTAAGCAGAATTTTAAATCTGGTCAAAATATAGAAGTTTTTATAAAAATAATAAATTAGCATATCAATTTTTTACGAGATGCCTAACCTTCTTTTTTGGATCATTTTGATTCCATACATCGCAAAATCGTATATAACAATACGGCATTTTGGTTTCCAATAATTCAAAACTTCTTAACATTTCGTAGAAGTTTTTTAGAATTTTAGAATGCGTATTTTTTGCGTAAACGATGTTTCTAGTAATAATAGCAGAAGACGCATTGGGTCACAGAAATATTCTCTGATTATCGTACTTTTTGAGTAGCGTATATATGCAAACGACTCTTTAATACGGGTCGTCCAGTTCTCACGGGATCGCGTCAAACAATCGCCGATCGAAAGAAAGAAAGACACGAGCTGCTCGCAGAAAGGGATATATTATATTTATTTATAAATTTATTATGGTTTGCTTCCCTCCCGGTAATGATTGCAACGATCGCATGTCCGAGAAACATAAATTAGAGGAAAGGCGGCGTAGAGGCGCGCTACGCCGCCTAGAGGTAGGTGGCACCCGCATTAAAATGCAGTTACCTTCATCGGCGTTCGATGAGTGCCGTCAACCGTCATCTCATTCACATACGATTGTTTTTGTAAAAACATACGATAGTTTAAATCACTACGATGTTACAACCATCATCTCATAGGCATTCTATTGTTTCTGTTAAAAAATACATACGATTGTTTACAAAGCTTACATAGTTACATAGTTTACCCGGCCCACCAACCAACGAGGAAGGAAAGTATTGTGAACTCGCAATTTTTTTGTTCGATATGAAGACACGTTAATATACATTTTGGAAATATACATTTTGAGCGCCCTTGAGACGATTAAGACCATTTCCAGATGGAAGTCGGTCTGTGTGTCTGTGTTCAGAAGCCTCCTCGTGCGGAAGACTACCCCGGGTAAGACTCTCGCGTCTCAGGTCTCAACGCTGGTGGACCGGTTTCTCCTGGCGAGATCGCATCCCGGCGCTACTGGACGGTTTGTGCACCGTTTGGCGACGCCAATCGGTTGTGCACTCTAACTAATTGCTGAAGGAGTCTGGAGACTATGGTAATATACCGTCTTCTAAGCAGCGGGGGTGGATGTTGACCTATTGTCATGCCACTCTTGAAATGACCTCGGGCCACTCGATCCCGTGTGGCACTACGGGCAAAGAACAGGTAGAGGCCGCGTAAGCGACTTCGGACCCGTAACCAGTCGGGAGGATGGAGGTATTCTGAAGGTTAACTCCAGACGAAGATATCCTACCAAAACTGGTAGTTAGGAGACGAGGCTGCCCGCTGGTTACCTTTCGCAGTGCCCCGCCGTAAGGTGTTGGTCTCTAAAGGTATGTTGGCGAGCTAGAGAGTAGATTGTCTTGTCTTCTACTCTCATCCCACGGCTGAAAGAACGATCACATATCGTTATACCAGCCTGGGGTGACGGGTTTGCCCATTGTAGTCGACAGCGCCCAACTGTGTGCCTGTGTGTCTGTGTGTATTCCTCCGAAATAGCGCCAACGCGCTCGACTGAAATGAACTTTGACACAACGCCATCATTTGGTCATGGCAACGATTCTGCATTCTCGCAGGTCAACCGCAGGTCGCCTTCTTGATGAAACATCCCGCTTGAAATCCTGCCATAAATCCTTGGCTACTTGCCGGGAAAGCTTTGGGGTGACAACCATTTTTTCTCAAATTTGATATTTTTTCGATCATACCTACATGTAATTTGCCCGTTACACCTGTATTGCGTGCCATAGACAAACAATCATCGATTGTTGGCAGGCATTTCTCATAGCCGTTATTACGCCCATAGCCTATGGACGCTTTTTTCCGCGGTTTTTCTTCCCGTCGCTGATATAGTAGATATCCGTGATTGATTGAGGCGATTATGGCATGAGAAAAATACCACCATTAGTTATGTAACCTGCTTAACAGTTGAATCTAACGAACGGTAACGATTAAAATAGTAATAATGAAGTAAAACATCTAAGAATATGTCTAGAGAGGAAAATAAAAGTTATAGTTCCAGCATAGGAAGTATCAGAAAGCTATGCCCGATGAAACGGCTGACAATCAAAGACGAATATTAATTAATTTATCTGGAGGTAAAATTAGGTCATTAGGTAAATGTATTAATGACACAGTTATGCTCACAAATATCACAAAGCCTCAAGACAAAATTCTGTAAACAGTGCGTGTTGCCAAATGAAATACGGCACCGAGATCTAGTCGCTAACAATTGGCATCATAAACAAGCTGAAAGCCGCGCAACGAACCATGGAGAGAGCTATGTTTGGAGTTTCAGTGCGTGATAGTATCCGAAACGAGGAAATCCGGAGAAGAACCAAGGTCACTGACACAGCTCGTAAAATTAGCTACTTGAAATGGCAATGGGCAGGCCATATAGCTAACAGAACCGACGATCATTGGGGAAATAAATCTCGAATGACGACCACAAACCGGCATACGCACGGCCCTCCACAAGATGGACAGATGACATTGCCACGGTCGCAAGAAGTGGGTGGATCAAGACGGTTCGTCAAGGCATTATATGTATAGGGAAGGCCTATGTCTAACGGTGAACCTCCACCGGCTAGTAAGGATGATGATGACGATGTGGTTTCAATATCAAAATGGATATTCACATTAGTCTAAAGATGATTTTAAATATTTTTTCTTTGATTATTGGAATTGGATTTAAATAAATTGTAAGTATCGATGTAGTCAATAGTAGTATTATATCAATTAACCGTTTAAATGTTTCAATTGATTGTAAATTGCAAAACAAAGTAGTAAACGTTTCGAAAAAGTGGCTGTTGAATTAATCAGACAATACTAAGCTTTCACTAATATTCATATCATCGTCCTAGAACAATCCCAATGAGTTTAAAGTCACCCATCATGCGCATTTGAGCGTACAATTTATTTCAGTTTGTGTCACTAAACTTTCTCTACGTCTGTTTCACTGATGTCTATTTCGCAGTCGGTTATTCTAAGTTCTTGGTTTTTGTAACGTTTGGGTGCAAGTAAGTGCCTATTTATTTGATTTGTTTTATTTTTATTAGTCTTAGTGTGTTTATAATATCACGTGGTGGTACTCAGGCGGTCACCCATCCAATTATTGACCACACACTTAACTTCGGTGATCTGACGGGGGCCAGTTTTTAACGCGGCTACGGACGGCGCTCTTGGTCATCTCTGTGATAAAGCCCTTAAATCAAACTATACCGATTCATTAGAGTGAGAGACAGTGTCGAATGCTTTAGCCAGATCTAAAGTTGAAAGACCGATGCACGTGAAGGTCGCCAACCTCGCCGAAAGCACCGCAGTCCCCGCAAAGGAGAAGAAATATTCAGCGATTCATAACATAAGCGATATTCCGTTCTTCCCGTCACAAATACGGTTGATTTGTATGCTTTTTTTCTTCGGCCGTCGCCTCGACGTTCATTGTTCCCGCCTTATTTCAATTTCAGAGTACGTGTAATTGGTATTTCGCGCGCAAACGGAAGTGATCAATCTCTTCGCGCGCCATTATTACTATAGCCGTCGCGCTCGTTAGTCTATTGGCGCATCTTTCACTTTAGGTGGATAATCGAGACTGAAAAAGATACACTCTAATTGAATCGATAATCGAAAACTACCTAATAACTTCACTCAACACTATAACAACTAAGATTTAAATACCCTTTAAATATATAAACGCAGATATAAATATAAAATTACCTAAATCAACTTTTCATATTGATATTACATGATTTTAAAAATACATATTAATACTCAATTTGATTTCTTTTTGGTTTTTCTTTAAATTATAACCAAACGTGCACACAGGTAAAATATTTTTTCGGAACGCCTACCTTAGTACAGGCCTACGCCTAGTTAGTCGGCGTTGACGTATTGTGCTTTCTTTTTTGCAACTGGTACAAACACGAACATTTTGTAATGCTGCAGGAATGTCTATCTCGTCCTTTTATGTTGTATTAAAGAATTGAATTGAGTGTATAAAAGAAGTGAAATGAATTGAATTAAATAAATTAAAAAATCATTGGATGTGGAATAGCTGTGGCTAATAATATAGAGAACGACGTCGAACAAACTATATAATGCTGCAGAAATGTCTATCTCGTCCTTTAATCTTTTATTCAGGAATTAAATTGAAAGTGTAAAATAATTGAATTGAAGTAAATAAATCAAAATCCATTGGATGTGGAATAGATGTGTCTAATAATATAAAGAACGATGTCGAACAACCAAAACTATGATTGTAGACTAACAGCATATAAACTAAACTAAGTTATATTTTGTCAGCCTACAGAATAGAACTTGAACTTGAATTTGACTGGAATGAACTTGAAATTAAACTTGATTGTTCTTTAAATAAATAAAAATTCATTGGGTGTGCAATAATTGTGGCTAATAACACAGAGAACTTACTAACATAAAGAACAATATTTGAGTCTGTTCGATTTTGATTTTTATTATTGATCCGAAGGTGCCTTGCCTTTACATATAAACAGTATATGTACACGTAATGAAGTTGTGAATAACTTCTAGCAATGTAAAATGACGTATTCCACAGTATGTACTTTTTGGAATTAATAAATATGACTATGACTATGACTAAGACTATGAACGATATCAACCAATCAAAACTCGGATTGTAGACTCACAGAATATAAGTTAAAGTCAGTTCTATTTTGTTAGCCTACAGACTTTGAAGTTGAATTTGAAGCTAACTAAGTTAAAAAATCCGATAAAGATACAACATGAATAATTTGAGCAATCGCTATCAGCAATGCCATACCAACCGAATCTTTTGTATCTGAAGAGTGTTTTTCTGTATTTCTATACACGTGAGTTCTATTACAATTGAGTACCCCATACGTTTTCCTCCCCTTTGTTTAAACTTATGAATGCCCGTCAATGGGTATACGAATGTCATCAGCAGTCGTTTTATTATTCGCTTTGGAAATCCGTTCCGATTGGCGCATGTTAATGTAGTTTGAAAATGTGTTCAAAAAATAACATTGCAAAATAAATGTATGAAACAACACAAATAAAAAAATCAGGGTACCAGCCATGACTACTAGTGCTATTACTCTAATACTGCACGACAACTATTATGAAAACGTAAAAACAGTGAATCTAACAGCGCATTCTGTGATCCGTTTTGTGTTTTCTTCATCTAATGGTTTCATCGCGCTGTTGGACACACCTTTTCTAAAACTACTGAACGTTCTTTAATATACACACCTGTATCTTTTCGTTCGATGATTCTGTCTCTCTCTGCCGAGTTTCTCTCTCGATCCCTATCTCGATCGCGAGGTCTCGGTGGCGATTTATGGACCTCTCTTTGGTCAATAGATTTTGACCTCTCGATCGAAGCGGGGTGGATGGGATGGTAAGGTTTGCTGTCACTGCTCGGTGACGTCAGATCCACGGATCGGATCGAGCTGAAACAATATAAAATATCGCATATCAAATAAAATGGAAAAAATGTAATGGAAAATGTTATTAAAATAAAGATTTTGTGCACTGGATTCTGCTTCTTTATCCCAAAATATTTCTTTTCTATAACCGCTATTAAAATAGTGGGTCGTCTAATGTTTGCTTATGTCGCCATTGTTTCCGAGATTTTATATGGTTTTAATCATTGCATAATGGCATAAAAGACTAGATGGATTCAACGCTCTTTTTACAACCGATAATATTTTACTTTTACACGACTGCCCAACTAAAAAGGAAAGTAATGTGTTCATTTAGATATGTTTTCCGTGTTTTATTCCACCGTAACTTCTAAACGCTTGAGCCGATTTAGAAGTGGGTGGTATTGTTAGAATCGTTATGTCATCTTGAGTGGCATAGAGTACCTACCTTAACTGTATAAATATCAGGTAAGTAGTTAGCTAGATGTACAAATGTCTAAATGTCCGAATGCCAATAAATTAACATAAATATATCGTGTTTAGTGTCAAATGAAAGGTCTGATTGAGTACATTCTGGAAATTTATATTAATCTATATGGATAAATACATAAACCACAAATATTTCGTAAAAAAACCGTCATACAAATAATTATAAATACAGTAGTTCACTTTCTGTAACGACAGCCGTGTTGTTTATTCTTTTTAATATATTTATTTGTTTTGATTTTATCTTCTCTTTTCATAAACCAAAATGTCTTTTTTAACATCATAAATAGCTATGTTTAGATTACTGCCCCAAAAAAGGAGAGTAGTGTTTTCAGGGTTCATGAATGTATGTGTGTATGTAATTGTGTATGTTTGTATATGTATGTATGTTTGTCCGTTTATTTATTCCATCATAACTTTTTATAAGTGTGTGGTATTGCAGGAATCGTTATGTCATCCCGGGTGACATATCAAAGGATCCTTTGGAAGCCGAACTGTCGAAGGATCGGTACTTTAACCAAAATGTTAAATAAATAAAAAAATAGGATAAATGCATCGTGTATAGTATCAAATGAAAAGTCTGATTAAGTAAATTCCGAAAATATATAGGTTTCTATATGCTGATATCAATGCGCTATGGAACCAAAACGAACGAGGAAACGAGATTCCTATTACCTGGGTAGATACACACGTTTTGTTTTGTATTTTTTGTTGTTATGACTTTTACTGCAGTTAGGGGACAGTTTTGTTTATGAGACATATTTTTAAAAGTTCCCCGAATGTCTTTGGTTCTTTTTAGTTTCGTTTTTGTAACGACAGTCGTGTTTTTTTATAATTTTAAATGGTCTCTTGTTACTCAAATCTTGACGAAATTGCGCTATTTCAAATCGCGCGAGCTGCACGTTGCGCTTCAGCTGACTTACGAGTATGTGCATCCCGCACCGACTCAACTTTAGGGGAGCGCCAGTTAAAAATCTGTTAAAAAAGCAGCGGCTATGATCAGAGCCTCGTATATTATTATGCCGACGGGGGTAGAATCTCTTATGAAAGTTTCGGGCGGCAGACTTTGATAATGTGACTTACGCGCACTCGCCTACATTAGCGAACTTTGCCCAACAACGACGGTTTGGCCATGCGCTTATCAAAATTGCTTTGCAAATTATCCCACGTTACCGCCGCGCTTCCTGCTTATGGGATTTAATAACGTGAACTACTGAATAGATCAAGAGGTATCTTGCAAAAAAATATAATAAGATTATAACATTGATTATATATGGTATTAGATTGCTCAACACCATAGTACGTTTTGGCAATCCTTCTGCGCCGGCGACATGTAGGTGGCGCTGGTAGAATTGACGGCAAATATAATAGCAATTTAGCCATCATATCTAACATTGATATTGAATGTTTTTTTTTATAGAAAACTGATTGATTATAAAAACCCAATAATGTAACCAATAATAACATTCAATTATTAGTGCCATCTATCGCGTCTTTTATATAGGCTACATCACAGAAATAATACAGATAGAATGCCACATAGTCTATCTGAACTTTAAATTGCGTAATTATTACATATCGAAACCTATATACCAAATTAAAATTGACAATATTGGAAATAATAAGAGCTATGATTTGACAAATTTGATTTCTATTATACTACTATTTTATACCGTATAGGCATGTTTAGACTGCCATCTACAGTGCGCCGCCATACTAATTTGGAAGATTAGTATTTTTTTGAACTATGAGTACCATCTACACGTTGCGTTTCGTAGTAGAGATAGAATGCCATCTGTTAGTCTATCTGAAGTTCTAAGTGCGTAATTATTACACACTAGCTGACCCGTGCCCACTTCGTTGGGCGGTAAAACTTTTTACTTGTGATGAAATTATGACTGTGGTTCGGTTAGTACTGAGTGCTATGATTTATTTCCTGACTGCCAAAAGAAGGGTTATATTTTTACTGCATATGTATGTATTATTTGCATGCCAATTTGACTATATTACCGTTATTTGTGAGTTTTTTCTTGTGAGTGTCTTATTTGTGAGTGTCTTATCGCTTTCACCATTCATACAGTAAAAGGGAAATTATATACAGTAAAAAGGAAAAGTCTTTTGTTACAAACACTTGAGACGATAAATTTACTTATTTTGATATGAATTCATAATTGTTGATAATATGACCAATAAACATGACCTAACGATTTAAATTATTTTTTAAATATAAAATACTACTTTTTGTGACTTAAATATAAAAGTTAGACATATGCTGTCACTGACATTTTTGTAGGCATTTTCAAGCTCTACAACTATTCCCTAGATCTGAATAATATATCTCTCATCGTTAAGGCAGCGTTAGTTAGAAACGTTTTCGTTCGACCGTTTTTTCTCCGACTTACTTTGCAAATCCGACTACCACGAAAAAGTAGTTTTATTTTTCGGATTAAAATCGGTTTAGTAGATCCAGAGATTACTTCCTACAACCTCACAAACTTTACCTCAAACATGTATGTCATTTTAAAAATTGACATATTTATCTGAATAATCTTTTAAACATCTTTATGTAAATAAAAAGAGCTATGATTTTTAACAATCGTTTGTTATTATAATTCTATTTCGAATAGAATACCGTATAGGCGTATTTATATCACTGTCCAAAGTGCGCAGCCATGCTGTTATACCACGAACGCCACCCTATTGAACATAAGAGAAGATTAATAAATTATTGGAACTATGAGTGTCATCTACTAAATCATAGCTGACAAATCGTGGTACGACCTTAAGCAATCTAATTGGCTATATAATCAATGATTATAAATTATAGCAACAACGATATTATTAAAATACGTGTTTTTTTTGTCTGGTTATGATCAATGTATCTCTTTGGTTTAAGATTTTTGTTCAGCGTTACAACACAGGAAGAGATCCGAGCGCGCCATAAATTTCCCGAAACGACAAGGCAGGTGTACCGCAAGGCGCAGGTCTTTCCCCCTTATCACCCCGTAAGCAAACAGCGTTCGAACCGCTCTTATCGGGCCTCGCAGTCGTCGCCGGTGCAGTTATCAATTTGTGAGATTATATGTTTTACCTAATGTATTATCTCGCGGTTGCCTCTAGCGAGATGAGACTGTCAACACTACTTTTGATGGAAATATCACACACAAGATCACCGAGGGAAGAACAAACAGACAAACAGACAGACTACCGCCGCGGCGCGACGCCGTGTTTTTGTGTCGTTAAACTTTGCTCTGGAGCCGGTGGTATTACGTTGTTTTCAATATCTTCAGATAAGGTTTTGTTCTTTCGGTTTCACTGTTGTGTCTATTTGTCATTTAGTTAAGTAGCTTGATCTTCTTCCTCCTTTGAAGATCGCTGCTATCTGGCTATTTTTTCCAATCTGAGAATAATATAAACTTCTTAGAATAGTACATTCGATTTTTTTATAGTCTTCTTAGTATAGAAAGATTTTTGAGTCTTCTATTAGAAACTAGATGTTCTTGTTCTACATTACATTACATTACATTTCGTCGGGTTCAATTGATGGCTAAGCCTAAAACCATCCTTGGACGTGTCAAAAAATATTTGCGTTATGTAGTAAGTCTCGTTACTACGCTTTACTTTTCTTACATTGGTAGTCAAGAATTTAATTATTAGATTGTCAAAAAATAGTATCTATAAAATAAAATAGTTATAATTGGCTATTCTTAGTAGGTTAGTAGATTAAATGGGAGGTTTCATATGATTATATTAGACCATGATTATATTAAACATATTAGATTATTCTTAGTAGATTAAATAGCAGGTTTCATATAATTATGAGATCTACTAAAAGTTATTAACCTTAAAATCCTAACACAAATCAAATAAGGCGTATTCATTTGAATTGACAATAATTCGAATGGGGACCTACTACAAGTTATCATCATAATAACCAAAATAGTCAGTAAAAAGTTAAATAATCAAAAATAGAAGCCTAATAATTGAAATAATCAATAATCCGAATAGTTACGTACTGAAAGATATTCATCGCAATATCCAAAGTAGTCAGTGAATACCATCCTGGAGTCACCCTGACCCGGTTTACTGGTATGGATAGGTAGAATAAGAATACTTTCTTATGGAAGAATATTGTTAAATTAAATCTAATAGTATCGGATCTAATACGTGTTTTGGTCGCATAGGAGAACAAACGCGTCACGTTTTAGAATATGCGCGATAAGATGAATTTATTGAATATTTTACTGACTACTTTGGATATTGCGATGAATATCTTTCCGTATGTATCTATTCGGATTATTGATTATTTCAATTACTAGGCTTCTTTTTTATTATTATTTAACTATTTTTATTATTATTTAGTAATTATTTACCTTTTTACTGACTATTTTGGTAAAGCAAGTATGCTTTGTGAATGGTAGGGTTATGAAATCATCGATCGGCATTGAACGACTTACATAACGACAATAATGGAAATGTGGGCGAGTTACGAATTGGGGTGAAAAGCAGAAAGAATACTATTGTCTCTATATTAGTGTATTTCGCTATTTTGTTCAGCATCGTTATCTTCTGGTTCATTTCTTCTTATTTTTTCTTTTTTTTGCCAGTGCTTCCTATTCTTCCATCTTTGCGTAGTAGTACTCCATGTTTTGTGTGAGGGAAAATCTTTCCTGCTAAGTATCTTGTTAATGCTGAAAATAAGTGTGGTTTAATTGTGGAAAATATGAATAGCCTACCAAACATTTTCTTCGATATATAGCTTTCCTATTCCCTTAATCTTGTCCTATTTGTTTTCGTTGGTTCCTACTCCTTTAGTCCCTTAATCATCGCGGGCACTATACCTAGTCATTATGTATATTAGTCGTATTATTCGCCAATTAATTTTATTTATTGTTTATAAAAAGGGAATATTATTTTGGCGTTTGCCATTCCTTGTTTGCAGCGTCCGCCAAGTGTTAATAGTGTCCTTTCTGCTGTGACCTGATGTGATATAGGTTCCCAAATATTTAATTTCCCTTGCTGGTTTATATTCATTTCTGTTTATGTTTATCATTACATTCAGAATCTTATGTTTGTCTTGTTTATTTTCATTCTGACTGACTTAAGTGCCGCTCTGATTCTATAATATTTAAGATTTCCAGTAATCATTCTTCATCATTTGTGAAAAAAACCACATCATCTACTTAGGACGGTTCTACTAGCAGCATGATTTATATAGCCTGATCTAGGTGTAACTATTCTATTTTCTTCCTATGGCCCGCAATACTCAATCCATTCTATATGCACTCTATGTACTTAAGCACCAATGAAAGGTAATTTTTATTCCTTTAACGAATTTTTATTATTTTAATTATTATTTTTTAAATATTAGATATGATTATCTTACTCTATTTTTAAGCAATTATGATTATATAAATACTATCTATATGTACATCATTTTATTTAATATGATTATAGTTAATAATGTTAACTTTTCAATTTTACTTTGATTGTCCAGTTAATAAGGATTAATAGTAACAATTAGTGTTTACACTGTTTTATAACTTAATATGTTCTTTTCTTTATTATATAAAATTAAATATCGGCCTTAGAACAGCCTAGTTGGGAACATTAAAATGGGATCATTGGCAACAGTTTTTCTGCATATCTTGTTATTAGTTTTTTGCTATTGGATTTTTGTCTGTGTCATTTTAATTGCATATGTTGTCCATCATACTGTATATTACTGTGAATTACAAATTAAATTAAATTAATTAAATTACCAATGTAAGTAAATAATTGCACGTATATCACAAAAAATGACATGCAAAATAGTATAGTTCCGAATTATATCAGTCTAATAATAATCTATCGGATATAACCATAGAGTAATAAACCCGTACTTATCTTTCGATAGACATATTATGCCTCTTCTCTCCGCCTTCAAAGGCGAAGTTTCCGAAGCCGTCGACGAGGCCATATTGATAAAATATTCAAGAAATTTGTACACGACCAGCGATGCTTTTAAACGCCACCGTTACATGCGAAATTTCACTTTTTGGCGGGAGGGAGTGGGGTGGATGTAATTTGGGACAGGTGGCACAAGCGCCACCTATCGGCGAACATTCTAAGGACAAAGTTATACACGATGGCGCCTGCTAATATAACCCGTGCGCGGGAATCTTCGCTTATTGTTCATCGACTACCCCCTAAAATATCCATTTAGGGGAAGTTTAAACTTGGTGCTTTTCAGGGCTGGCAGATTTTTATTTTGGTAAATAATATTTCCCGCTGAAGGAGAACAGAAGGACATTGGATTGACAAGTATTATAAAGATTGGAGTGGGGAAAGCATTGGAGCTGTTCATGAAGTTGAAACAAGGATATTAAGGCTATAGAATTGACGAAAGGATATATGCCATATTTATAAATACAGTAATGAGCGAGCACATACAATACTAAATGTTTACATTAGAATAGGTCCCGGCCTAGTAAGGTGACATTGCCACTGAACTATGCGATGTATTCATTTTCTGATATTGACTCAATTGTAAAAATATTGTTGTGTATAGTACCTAGTATCTGAAATTGTCTACTCATGAAAAATGATATAATAAATAAAATTAAAATAAATTAAAGACATGACAATTTATTACGAGCAGCTGCATCTAGAGTCAAGCTATTTACTAATTTTGTTGATATAAAGAAGAAGAAGATGAATTTAAAAGGGAATCAGATGGCGGTTAGCAAATCTCTTAACAACTTGCTGTCGGCAATTGGTGTATTATTTTAGCTACGTTACCAGAATATATTATGCCGATGGCAGTCATAAAAAAGCTTCCATTATTGCTTTTTATTTTTTTGACTTGTCGTATTTGCTTTTATTTGATTATTTTAATAGTCTTTAACTGTTACTTTCGATTTAATTTTACAATAGAAACTCGATCTGATTTCAATCTTTCAACTTCTCTCTCTCTCACTTCGCCTATCGCGAATCAATTCAAAATATTTGCTTCTTTTAATTTATGTAATACATAACTTGTCGTTATTATATTACAAAATCGTTGAAAATTCTTCATTAAAAGAAAACAGAAAGATTGTGAAAACTCTCGGCGATGTCAAACAAAAAATATATAGAATGATAATACTTTTAATATTAACCTATTGATAAAATGCCTGAAAATATTGTTTTTAATCAGAAGTTCAACGCTGAAAAGTTGGCATCCTCACAGGATTCGAGACACTACAATCCACCCTCTTGTATTCTCCCAAATCTTGCAGGACTATAAAGCGGCGTTTTGTTAAGGCATTTCCCTTATCGCATGCATCCTCAGGTATAGCCGCGCCGTTTTATTGTTTATTTGAATTAATTTCGAAATCTTATCACGGGGTAGGCGGCAACGACAGCCGAAACAGGATAGACCAACAATTCCCGGAAGAATTAGGCATAGGATAGGGAACATTCACTGATAATGCGGAGCAATAAAATGATTTGAGCAAACAATTCATTAAGGAATAAGCGTAGGCTTTAGAGGTAGATGTTGAGGTAAAAGCAGCGACGGGGAGGATATCCGAAGAAAGAGAACACACGATTCTAATTCTATATATATAACATTCTAAAGGACTATACAGAATATCCTAAAAGAAATACAATAAATGATACTCAAACTAAATTTGAACAAGAAATCTCCACAGTCTGAGACACAGACACACTAAGCAATAAAGTTTTAATAAATCAAAAAATTCGAATACATGGTTAAGAAAGAAAAAGTGATTTCGAATATGGCGGGTGCTTGAGTGGTTTGTTTGTTTGTTTCTACTCTTTATTATGAAATTTCACAACGGACGGGTTTATTGTCATACGACAATCTCTTACAATCAACCTTATTATGAAGTGTTTATAAGCAAATGTGCTGGCAACGTGTCTGTTAGTGTGTCTGTCTTGTTATTACATTCGATTGACAGAATTAATGATGCAGTTCCATTAATTTCATCCCAACGGAAAATGGTAACCAAGCCGGGAATCGAACCCGGAACCTTACATTGTAAGATCAGGCGACCTAACCAATATGCCACCGGGCCGTGTGCCCTCTGGTATACATACCGGTGAACTGGATCAGGGTTTTCTTTGCTGAAATGGTACGATATAATTTAATATAAGAAATAAAGGATATTAAAGAGACATAAAACAACCTCGCTCTTACATATTATGTAAAAAAACAAAGTAAACAATTCTAAATAGAGAATTCATTACCGCAAAACGAAAAGAAAATGAAACACGCGTACTGGAACCGCAGGCATCGAAAACGGAGTTATATTATCTGAGGAAGTGGCCAAACGAATCGTTAAAGATAGAGTGTAAACAGAAGGCCGTAATTCTCGCTAAGTTCATTTAGATCTCTCGACAAACAATAGATCTTAAATGGAGTTAAAAGAGAAGTATCGCGGCAGTAAATATCTATCTTTTTTCATTTCGTTTATTTACGGCACAGCCGGCTATCTTTTAAAAAGTGGTCGAGTTTAATGACACCGTGAAAGTACGCAGTGGCTTTAAGTCTATTTTTTGACAATCTATCGCAGTTTAAAGACAGGCACAAAAATCGTGGGAAATGACAACAGGACAGGTTTACAAAACAGAAATTAGCACACTAGTGTGAAATGTCCTTTGCAAAGCAGAGGCAATCGGCTCAAGGGTGTATTTGGTATATTTGCCGAAGGATACAAAGTCTTCCGTGCAGATTAAAATAGATATCGCTTTTTATATAGTTTTCGAGCAATGAAATACGTTGGAAAATGATGAAACATTAATGATTGGCCAAATTGAAGACAACTTGTGGTTTAATTATTTCACTTTCCCGGCCCAGCGAAAGGAGAGAAAGTATTATGAACGCCCATTCTTTTTTGTCTCGAGGTGAAAACGGAAATATACATTTTGGGCATCCCTGAGACGATTAGGACCATTTCCAGATGGAAGTCTGTCTGTAGTGTCTTGAAAGCTAAGGGGCCCTTGCTGAGTTGGCCACGAAGACCCATTCTGTTCAGGGTTGGTCACACTCACGGGTCTTCACCCATTCGACGGCCTCCACGCATGAAGTGCGAGCCTGGGTAGGACTCTGGCCTTAGGGTTAGTTTCCCCTAGGAATCAACCTTCTGGCGCTCCTGGACGGTCTGCGCACCGTGCGGCATAAGCCAATCGATTGCGCACTCTGACTAACAGTCGGGGGAGTCTGGAAGCAGTACTGTTTCCTATAGAGCGGGGGTGGTTGCAGACCTTACGGCGACTGCTCTTGAAACGACCATCGGCTACCCGATCCTGGGTGAAAATCCGGGCAAAGGATGCCGTGGTCCGCGATAGATTCGTTATACACCGTTTCACTGCTTCGTAAGGGAGAGGACCGCGCAAGTGACATCGAACTCGTAACCAATCTAGAGATCGGAGTAATCTGGTCGCAATTGGAAGTAAGGGTGTGAGTGTAAGCCCGCTGGGTAAAACTCCTGGCTATCTCGCGGTTAAGGCGTTGGCCTCTTACGGGTATGTGGCGGAGCTTGACGGTGGACTGTTTTGTCCAAGTCTTCTGCGCTCACTCCAGGGAGATAGAACGACTAATCGTTAAAACTTCCTGAGGTGACGGGTTCGCCCGTTGTAGTTGACAACTCTAGTTGTCTGTAGTGTCTGTCTGTGTGTCTGTATTTCTCCACGATAGCTCCCAAACGCTTAATCCGATTGAGCTGAAGTTTGGCATGCGAGAATTATTTGACCATAGCAAGAGTTGAAAAAGTTGTGGTTAAAATCGGTCCACCAGAGGACGCGCTAGTCATATTTCAATATCGAAAGATTGAACTTTTAAACTTGATATTTGGTACACAGATACCTTGTCGGGTCGAAATCACATCGAATTTTCGCCGATCAGTTTATTTGCGTAAACGATTAAATTGAAAGTGTTTAATGCGTTGTATTCTCCTTATCCGCGATCGTTGCTGACTATCTCTTTCAATCAGGTCAAACTCCTTCCCAAATAACATAACGCTTAAAATCCTTCCATAAGTCCTTGGCTACTTGCTGGAAAATTATGGGGTGATACAACACATTTTTGTACTTTACGATACGTCCATTTTCTTTTATAAGATCTCCTAGTCCTAGTTTATCGTTTAATTTTAGAACAAATTTATAAATAAGAGGTTTACTAACCCTGAGTAGATTGACCCCATAGTAATTTTTATTTTATTAAGTTCACCATATTAATAATAAAAATGGTGAAACATTTGTTTTAAAGTTAGCATGGTGTAAATAATTGCCTCATTAGATATCTATTATCCATACGAAACGAAGAGAATGTTTGAATAACAATTATGTTGCGGCAATAAAATGCGCAACATAATCTTATCAAATGAAAAAAGAGACAGCTCTCCTCGTGTTTATTGTTGGGGCAATTTGAAGATATACAGTCGATTCGTCGCCGTGCTGCTTATCTTAGTCATCGCGATTGATAAGGCTGTGCTCAGAGGCGAGGTCCACATTATGAAGGAAAGACTAAAGGCTTTGTTTTGTAGTCCTTTTGAGCCAAGGTAAACGAACTTGTCCCTTGCGTTTTGTTGACTTACCGTATCGAGGATTTACATAATGATGTTAACATACGATTGCCTATGAGCTAACAGAATCTGAGTTGATAGAGAAAATCCACAAGTGATACGAGTAAGCTGTAATTTTAATAAGTTGAGCGTCTCGTTTTATGTAATAGATAGAATCCACACTGGGAAACAAGAATATCAACTGATTAATAGAAGAAAGAATGACTAGTTCAAAAGTTATGAGAAAGTATTAAGAATTGACCTCTAGAATCCAATTATTAAAACGATAAGGTATTAAAACGACGTTCGAACTAGCTATGCACAATTTTAATAAACATTTACGTACTGGCTGCTGAGGTTATAGAAGTGAGATGACATGATAAGTTTTTATAATGATTACCAATATAATATAGTCAGATTTAAGTTGAGTTAGTTTTAATTTAGTTTTTTTTCGCTATTGGCTAGTGACATATGTTAGAAAAATAGTCTTTGAAATAGGTATGTTTTTCTTTATGTCGTTTTATTAAAAATCTTTTAATAATTTATAAGGGAGGTCACCCTAGAACAAGCGTTGTTTAGTTGTGTGACACTATTGGTCGAATATAACAATGTGTTTGTTTATTTTATGCTATTAGTGCTATGAAACTAGAATAACCGGAACTCGTTTGTCGCTTTACCGTTGAAATAAATAAGTAAGTCATAATGGGCGCATAATCTTTAGTACTTCTATTAGGCACATCCTTTTCGTCGATTCTCCATAGATTCTCGAGAAGATGCTCAGAGTGTCTTTTTATCTTTGGCCAATTGATCCCATTCTTTCATCTTTACGTCGCAGTATTTCATGTCTTATTCCAGTGGCTTGATTTATCGATATTTTTTCGCGAGACTCATCGTCATCATCGATGTCTAACCGCTACATCCCTCGCCCCGTCTTTCGCCCCTTGTTTACAAGCGCAAAAGCCGCGCTATCACAAGCGCGGGATAACATTCCTCCCAACAGGAAGAGCGGCAAACATTCTTAGGCGTTGTTTTTCGACTCCTCAGCCCCTCTTGCCTACCCTCGCGGTATTATACGTGTTAATTTTTAATGCAAACACGGGCCTGATCGACCGCGCCGCACCTTAAACCGCTAGGGATGTAAACAGCCGGAAATTTAAAATCTATAACTGAACCAATTTTTAGAGCAACATTGGTTATTCTAGAAAAATAGATAGAATGGAATGATTTTAATGTGCTAAAATAACATTACATGTTAAATATGTCCCTGGTTTAAAAATACAATGTATGCACAAATGGCGGATTTATCACTAGGTATCTTACAGTCGACCATTTTATAACCTATTTTTTTATTTATAATCGCACAGTAGGTATTGATCAAAGTAACAATGTTAAATTAAAAATAAACTAATGAAAATATATGGCAATAGAGTTACAATAAACCATTTTTTTCTATTTTTGCCCAGGTAAGGATAAAAGAGATGATAAGAGGGGGGGGGGGGTATTTGGTTAGTGGCTGTTTGACAGCAAATGTTCCTTCAGCAACTTTTTAAAAGTGAGCAACGAAGGTCCATACCTGACAGTGTGTGGGAGTTAATTCCATAAACGATCAGAATGGACCTCAAAAATAAGGCACTTTATACTATAGGTCGATTAAGCCGGCTAGATCATGCTAAAGAAAAACGTTTAATGTTATCCCTTATCTCCTTGCACCTTACACTGGCCCGCAAAGATGTCGAATTTGGCGACATTAATGATTTTGCTTGTTTGCAAACAGGACGGAAACGATACAAAAACGTGACACGCAGTTTGCGGAATACAAACATCTATATATACTTATCTGTTTCTTAATTGCTAAATGTATGTATTGTTGGCATGTTTTGGCAACTACGGCCATACAAATAGAAGAATCAGAGTTTACAACAGACTACACTAAGACCATTTATAAATTATAAATTTTGAACCACTACGTTCCCACGGTCTCGTACTTCGGTCAGCCTCTGACAGTTTACTAAAAATTCGGAGTCATAATAGTGATTTCCATTCCTATTCTTTCTGTGTCCATGGTGCAAGTCTCTGGAACAATCTCCTAGCAAACATACGAAACTTGCCTTCTTTACCATCGTTTAAGTAATACCTTAAAGATTATACTACCTTTCTAAGAAGTAACCAGTTTTTCCCTTTCTCTCCGCTTCCTCTCTCAATTTCCTCTCCTCGGGCATTATTAGTTTTAAATTCTTCCACTTGTCTGTATGTTATGCAGACGGTATGTATGTTATGTAATAATCTTTATTTTCACAATGCGCGCATGTACCAATGTGTTTAGGTTAGTTGTAAGACATTTTCATGTGGCAATAAGCTCGCCTTTTTGTATAATAATGAAGTGCAAATAAAGAGTTTATTAATATTATTTTTTTTTTTGATAAAATCTTTTTAATTTTTTTTTATCCTTAATGAAATATCATCGGCTACAGGAACAACTCATAAAATCGCAAACATTTATTTAACTATCGATTCTACACCGAATATCGACCATTCGTTATTCCTAGAGCCCGGCCAGAATGAACGGATGGTTGTTCTATTGTTACGATTATGCGAGGAGGTGATAAGGCTTTCGAAGGTTTGCGTAGGGAGGCTTTCGCGTTTTTTCCCGAAGGAAATAATAGCAGACGATAAAACGGCAGACCCCCTGATATGGATGACGGGACATTTTCCCATGATATCCTATAAAGTTACTGAAAATTAAATAATTGGGCCACCTCTTTTGTTTTCTTAGTCTGCTAGATGAGATACAGTTAAATTTACTAAAGGAGCATTTTTATTCAGTTATTCGTATACAGTTGTAATAATATTGTGGGTATTTTGCAGTGTTACCAATTTCGTACTTTTGGTTCTACTCAAAATAAAGTAATAAAAACTGACTTTTTTTTAAATTTCTCATTAACATTCAAAGGTGGAGAAATATAATTCAATAATTGAATACACAGTAAAACGTCGGAAGTGGAAGTAACAAATATTTTGAACAACATCCCGCGTTCTTGGGATCTTATTCCGCAACAGGTTCGAGGCCTAAATTAATAGGTCGATTTATAATATAACTACAATATAAATATGTAATGTAGCTAAGTAAAGTATACAGTAACTACATCTTATATGCCATAATGAATGTAAGTAAAAACGGGCAGGGACCTTTTGCTCAATTTTGCACCGGGGCTCATTTATTTTAGTTACGCCACTAAGTGTGTGTATTGTTAATGCATTTGATCTGATTAAATTGAAATGCAACTCCATTAATTTTAACCCAACGGAAAATGGTAACCCAGCCAGGAATTGAACCCGGGACCTTACAAAGTAATATCAGGCGACTTAACGACCATGCCACCAAGCCAAGCATATTAGTATGATGCTTATAAATTCATTTAATCTATAAATTTATTTAATCTTTAATTTCATTTAATCTATTAAACAATCTGAAGAATGGATCCTTGTATGTAAGCTACTATTTTCTTTTCGAACTTCATAGAATTCGTACTACCGGAAACCGTGGCATTGTAAATGCCATCAATCACAATGTACGCCGGTGCAGAAGGAAGGACAAAAGGCAAAAGAGCGGGCGCGAGCGATGTAACGCCCGCCTTCAAAGAGCCGTTGCACGACGGGTGGTATGTTTGTTTGCTTACATACTCCACTAAATCCGAATTAGGCCCTTAAGAAGAGATGCTCTTTTGTCGGTGCTCTCAACGTTACAGCTGTTAAAACAGTAAAAACGATCAGTGAATCGCCGCTCGTTTCTTTATTCACTGCCGCCAATGAGCGGTCGTCTTCTTGCTTAATTGCTAATTGTCTAAACACAAATTTCTAAAATATTAGTTTAAAACGCATGTTTTCACGCATCCATCGGGTTTGCATATTTCAACTATATTTTGTATATTATGTATATTCCAGGACAGCTTGTCATTTAGATGTAAACCGAGGAATTTAAAAGAATCCGCAACGTCCCCGGAATAATTAATTTGTATAGGTATATAGTTTTTTAAGGTCGAAATTTATAATTACCGTTTTACACATATCGTTGCTCTATATGTGAGATTTCGTACACGTCAACAAGCAAACTTTTTTGGGCATAAAAAAACTGAATCATTTCGTTCACGAGATCTTGTTTTTAATTATGTTAATAAGACCGAATTTGAAAAAAATATTTATTACTGTATTAACGATTAAAACTGCCAAAGAGTTATTTGCGGGGAATTACTACTAAGCACGTAAGATGTAGCACCAGATAAAATGATCAACTAATGCCTACGAGATGCCACTGCAATGAGAATTACAAGAAGACTAAGCAATTTCAGCCCTCATGATATGGGCAGAACGATCCGGAGGATGATTTTACGCTATTAACAATAAAAAACGCAAATTCGAAACTTACTAGTCATATATATAGATATATATATATCAACGATATTTAGAGTTATTTTGTTCACTTTTAGGCAATCACCAAGGTTATCAAACGATGTGCTAATATTGCCAATAAGCGTATTATTATTATCCACTTTAAGTACAGCGCTGGTGTCGTCTGCGTATTGACTACACTTAGACAATTTTAGGCTCAAATCGTTTACGAACTTTTAAGACAAATTATGAATCGCAATGGTGCGAGAATATATTGGACGTTTTTGACAAGCTGCGTTTAATTTAACGAACTCATCAAATCAATTGTAATAATATGAAAAACCACTTTTAATGCACTGCACGTCTTCCAGGATTAGTTTACCAGTTTCCAAGTTTCGCAGACCTAGTTCCTACCTGGACCTAGTACCCTCACCTGGTTCAGCTATTAAAACTGCTACTGGATCATTACCTGACGTCTCTCTTGTCTTCGTAGTCACGTTGCGAGTCGAGTCTGGCCTCGAGCCGGGCGATGTGCTGCCTCTTCTCGTCCAGCCGCTCTTCCAGCCTCAGCAGTTGCTGTTCGTGGGCATCCTGGAGCGCCTTCAGCGACGCCTGCAGCTTTTTCACGTCCTCTACCAGCTTCGAGATCTGATGAAGAAGAGAAAAATGACATTCATAAGTCGTTAGAAGACAATAAGTGGTCCGATAACTGCCACGCAGAAAGCAATCAGTCAATCAGTCACAAAATCTACTTATCGGTTAGATTTGGAGTTTTTTATGCGTGACGCTCGTAAAGATTAAAAAAACCATTTCCATACGTTTTAAGGAAGGCAAATTCTGGGGCCCAGTGGAGTTTCTGTGATTTTGAATAAAAACTTAATTTACACTGAATATATGATTTATAAATTTAAAAAAATATTATGTTTAGCACACTAGTAAAGACTGGAATCATGATTAATAGGCGTTATGTCGACAAACGATAAAAAAATGAAATTGTTAAATTCCTAGTGGTAAACCAATATATGCTCAAAGTATAGAAAGTTTTGCTAAAACAATTTATTGAGGTCAAACAATAACACACATTGGAGAGGTTATTAGGTTATTTTGTTTTACGAAATGTTAAGAAGTCCACAATTGAAAACCAAAGTGCACGAATGTTTTATACGTTCTTGAGACATACAAGTAATTACTAAACAAGGTTATATACCTCTCAAGTTTATATACCTCTAAGGTTATAAACCTCTCATTTCACAAAAATGTTAATTATTAGCGGACCCAGGTTTGATCCCTGACAGTGCCAAAGTATGTAATATACTCTAAAGTTCGTCATCCCGCATTGTATGTACTGCTGGCAACCATTGAGGAAGCACTGAAAAACCTTTTTTTTATTTGTCTGTTATTTCAGCTTATGTTCTTTTCCCCAGCGCTATTCTCACTCTGGTGAACGTGTACAAAGATGAGGTCATAACAACCCTACTCAACATTCGTTTTAATCAATTTTAAATTCAAATACGTTATTCGTCTCGCTCGATTGCGGTCAAAGTGTGACACGGTGTCACGCGTATCGAGTGCCGATAATCGATCCAATTAACCACTCGATGTGTCAATCCGTGACAGGCCTCACTTAACCCCAGTGAATTATGTTTGAATAAACATTAGCCGCGTTGACAATAGAGATGTATCGGCGCACTATCGACACTCGATCGGCGGCGGTAATCGAATTATGGCGATTAGGGGGAGCGGTCGCGAGCGACGGCACGCAACGGCTTTGACGAAGCAAGTGTGTCTTGGAGGAGTAAGGGAAAAATATGTCCAGGTTTTCAGCTACACTTGATATTGCACACATGGTTTTTCAATTCCCTTTTACAAATTTAATATAATATTGGAATAAAGTTAGTATCTATTCACGACGAGTAATAAAAACGTCTAGTTCTGCTACAGTCGATAGCTGGTCATTCACAGAATTAATTATCTATCAAATTTGTGTAATATAATCAGTGTTATACCTATGTGTTTGTTTGGTAATAAGGTTACATAATAAAATATGAAACTAGTCATCCAAAATGCAGTAATAATGGGTATGTTATAATGGAATGTATGAGTTTTATTTTAATTAATTTATTTTTATTCTTCGGGAAACATACAGCGCTTTGTTAATTATTTCAAATAATCTTGATACAAAGTTTTACTACCCAATCAATTGTTTCATACAGCAGTGTCTTACGGTAATTCCTTATCAAATAAATTATTAACATTGAATTGAAGTAACCTAAATTACAATCGAATTAAATTATATTTTAGCTGCAAATTCTATAAATCAAACCAAGGATAGGAATGGATAGGGTGTGAATATAGTTATTTATATTATAGTTTATTGTTTTTTTTTTTAAATTTTCGCTATAGATTTGTTTTCAAAGTCTACATATATGTATTTTATACCTATTTTCTAGTCGTCAAGTGAGCTATGAACAGCCTCGCTGAACTTAGTTTTGTAAAATATGTCGATATCTGGAAATCGAGCGTTGTATTTGTTTGTTTGTTTGTATGTTTCTACTCTTTATTGTAAAATTTCACAATAGGCGGGTTTATTATCACACAATCTCTTACAACCAACCGCAGTATTTAAAATGCTTCGAGGTATGGTTATTCTTCTAGGGGTAAATACTTTAAAAACATACTACAAATATGACGTTACAAAACTAAGCGAACACATTATGCGCTCTTCCTCACATCGCCGTAAAAAAGTGTCTACCCCACAAATCGTATTTTCTGTATGCGATTATGTTAATGTTATTGTGTGTTTGCGTTTTCTCGTGACTGGATGGGAGACATATTGGGTATCGGTGAAATTGGAAATCGGCGATGACACGAGCCGCCTCAATGGACGGGGGACGTTTTTTACGCAACGATTTGGGGGGTCGATGATAGGGAGGTATTGTTCGATTGAGGGGTAACCGATGAATAGAAAAAAAGAGCAGCACAATAGCGCACTGATTTCGTTTGTGGTTGATGCGAAAACAATTGCATGTTTTTTGAGCTTCTTGTAAAGATTTTACTATTCCGGTCCACCAAACAACGACGAGGGAAAGTATTACGAACGCGTTTTTTTTCTCGAAATGAATACCGTAATATCAATTCTAAGCCACCCTGAGATGATTAAGACCATTTTCAGGTGGAAGTCTGTCTGTGTGTGTGTGTATTCTTCCACGATAGCGCCAAACACTAAATCCGATTGGGCTGAAATTTGGCATGCAGGCATCATTAGATCATGGTTGAAAAAGCTGTGGTCAATCAATCAATCAATCAAAAGTCAATCTCGAAATATTCGACTTATAGACTTGACATTTGGTACACAGGTGCCTTGTTTGGGAGAAATAACGTTGAATTTTCGCCAGTCAGTATATTTGCGTAAACTTTTGAATCGAACGTGTTGATTGCGTTCATTCTCCATATCCACGCTCGTCGCCGACATACGATTCGCGTCGTTGACTCTCAATATATTCGACGTTTCATCGCCGTACGGTGTGAGGTCCTCCTGTTCAAAATTGACATCACGCTCAAATTCTTCCGTAATTTCTTGGCTACTTGCCGGGAACGTTGTGAGGTGACACAACCGTTGTTTTAAATGTGTTAGATTGCGTTGGCGAGCCTCTATGTATTATGTGTATTGGTAAGAAAAACTAAAAAAAAAACTATTTATTATATGTCATGTCATCAAGAACTATGTGTTATGTTAGACTATGATATTTATATTTTATATTTTATCTATAGATGTATATGAGTATCTATCTATATTTGTATATGCGTAAATATTTGTAGTTTCATATTTGTCGATTTAAAAATAAGTACTAACTATAGTTTGAGTTGACAGTGCACACTTTATATAGTCATTAAAAGTCTGCCTTAGAACAGGCCTAGGCCTAGTTAGGCGACTGTGTCAAACATTAAAAATAATATCGCATCAATTTCTTGCTAACATCTTACTTACAAATATGACATTAATTGTTTATTAAATGTGTTACTAAATAAATATGTTAAATTACTATGACATATGTATAAGTGTATATGTCGAGAGAATATATGATTAACGAGATGGTGGCACGGCCCGGTGGTATAGTGATAAAATTGCCTGATCTTACATTGTAAGGTTCCGGGTTCGATTCCTGGCTGTGTCACTATTTTCCGTTGGGATAAAATTAACGGAATTGCATTTAAGTTTTGTCGATCGAATGCAATAAAAAGACACACTTCCAAACATGTTACACGTACACATACTTATAAACACTTCAAAGTAGGGTTGGTTGTAAGAGATTGATGATAATATAGATGATAATAAGCCCGCCCATTGTGAAATTTCTCAATTAAGACTAGAAACAAACATAAACAAATGTCACGTCTCTGTCACTTCCGCAATCCAAGTTTAAAATTCAATTTATCATTTTACTTACTTTTTGCTTTTGTTTAAAAATCACATCAAGTAATTTACAATGAGAAACCATATCCCAAAAATAATGAAAAGATACTTATTGTACATATATTGTATTATATAAATCATTCAAAATGTTTTTTGCAGAATGTCGCATGGCCTAAACACCAATAATGAATCATAGCCATATTTACGACAATTACAAAATAACACGTATCACAAAACGAAGAAGACAATGGCTAAGGCAATCTTTTAAATAAACATGGAACCCGTGGCACAATCGCACACATTAATCTTTGAAAAAATATTACGTCCAAATCATTCGTGATTTATACGCCATTTTTTCCTTGACATCGTTCGGGATATAATTAAACAGCGTATTATTATGACAATGTCGCGGGTGACAATAATGGCGGACGTAAGATGGCCGCCTCGCGTAGAAAAGTTTAACCATAAACTATGATCCATGTCGTAAATAAAGATCGCTTCTGAAAGATTTCTAACATATATTCACGATACCAGATGTTCACGACAGCATGACAAACCTGTCAAGGGGCAACTCTTACGTGAAATTAAACAAGATATTAAAAAAAATATTTTGGGATTTAAAAAAAATATGTATTTTCATTTTATGAGATATTTAAGTATAAGAGAATATTTTACACAAAAAACTGAGTTAAACGTTCTCCGCATGTTTTTTATTGATTCTTTGGTGCAGAGAAAAGCGTTGTTTTAATGTTTAACTTCGGAAATTCAGATTTTGTATGTTATTTTAGCTTCAGATTGGATTCTGGAGGACGATTTGGTCTCTAAGCATCAATTCCTTGAAAGTCTCGGTAGCACAGCCCTCCGTTCAGATATAACCCTTTACTCCCTATCTCGAAAGACAGCCCGCATTTTAGAATCAACTGTTCCATGGGAACCAAACATCTCAGAAGTCAGTACAATTTGAATAAATGTCATGATCTAGCAAATGCTGTCACCCTGAACGGCGTCACCGTTCACCTTCACGAGGTGGAAGTTGGCGCTCGTGACCTGTCAGCCAAATCTCTGATTCACCTCTTTGATGATCTTGGTCTCCACAGGAAAATAATCGACTCCTTCCTAGAAAAAAATCTAGACCCGCAATTTCCGCATCTCAAATTCTATGGCGTCGGAGGAGAGTGAATGGGTAGTAGGGTGAAAGCTACCACATCCAGTCGTTAGCCCGGAGTCCAACGCTCATCACCCCCCCCCCCCCCCAAGAAGTGTAATTATAATATTATGATGGGCCCAAATCCGATCGGTGAATTCCACGGCAACTTCGTTTGTATTTATTCATTGTAACAAAGGCCTGAATAAAAAAAATATAGATGACTTTAACTCAGTTTTTCATGTAAAATAATGTACTGTAAGAAATCAAACGATTTTTTTTTCAAAAGAAAATATAAAACCTAATAATTTGATTATTTAATTTCATTGATAGTGTTATCACATGAAAGGTTTGTCATACACTCCGTATTTTGTATAGAAAAAGTAATAAGTAACAACCTTCAATACTCTGAAAGGGCACAACTTACTTATTTTTTCCTTTTCCTTATCAGAAGAATATAATATCAAATCAAACACTGGGACATCTGAAAAACCTCGCTATTTTTATTACTGATAATGTACATAATTCATGTACGAATATCAAAACAAGTGATTAGAAAATTCGTCAAGGTAAAAATCAAAAGCAAATGTTTGCGGAGGCATCATCGTTTTATAGGAGTGATCCGCTTCGAGGTTTCGGCTGTCATTCGTTCATATTTAAGGATAATGATAAAAAGAGATAAAATAATCATTAAAATTAATTAAACATACCTAATAATTATGGTGGCTAAACCTTGTCAACTAATATCACCTTGATAACGTGAAATCTCTCGGTTTATGAGCCTGAACGTGAATATATATGTGTGTAGTTTAAAAGTTGCTGAGGGAACACGTTCCGAAATGACAGGCACTTTTGCATGCGCGCAAACGAAGAAGAAGAATAAAAATTGGCGCGCTTTCGGCGAAAAAGGAAACAGGGAAATATTGGGAAAATGGCTAAAACGTGCATTCAGCGCTTCGCACGCGGAACGACAAACGACAGCGGGTCAAAGACAGCAGAGACAACCGCCATTTTCCGGTCATGCGATTCATTAGTCTATGGGATGAGCGGCGATCATCTGTCACGGACCGATCATACACCCTAAAGGCGGCTGTGCGCTACAGGGGTGGGGAAACCTATAAAAAATATAGAAACCTATAAAAGCCAGATGGATTTAGATAACATTAAAATTAATGGAAAAAATTATCGGGTAAGACATGGACAGTGCACTGCACAATATCAGTGTTGTATCTGGCGGATTACTGGAGGAGTCTATTGACGTTGTATTCCTAAAAAGTTTGGTAGATGTCGACCCATTTTCATCTACTTTTAAAATGGCCCGTTAGCAACCTCGACCGCATGCTAAGGGTTCCACGGGCTGTAATTGTTTACAATTGGTGAAAGCTCGCGCAAGTAACCTCGAGCTGTGACCAAATACTGGAAAAAGAAGTCTTTCCAAAATTGGTAAGCAATAGCTTGCCAGTGCTCTCGTTTTTTTGGCTCTACTGGACAGTGGCATAACTAGATGAGTAGATTGTTATGTCCCAAAGACTTTGCGACTCGTCTCAGAGTGAAAATACGGCAACAATCGTTATAACATCCTGGAATGGCGGGTTCGCCCGCAGCATCGACAATTTCAACTACAGATAACACTGACCGTGTGATTTTATTGCAATTAAAACCCCTCAATGAAAATGAAAATATTCAATTTTGATCATATAATTTTGCTTTTCTAACCTAAATATTTAGATAGATCTTTGCCCTTGACCATAGCTTGTTATTTTTCATAAAACTTACGGCGTTTTACACTTAATATTAAACATATTATGCATTTTGACCCAAGGCCATTTGAAAGTTATTACTATTAATCAAGATAATAAATACAAACGGAGCTGCCATGGAATTCACCGACCGGAGTCGGGCCCATCATAATACAATTTTTTTTTTACACTTCTGGGGGGTGAGCAGTGGATTCCGGACTTACGAACCGGCTGTGGTAGGTTTAGGACAGCTGTCTTGCCACATGTGAGCGTTCACCTTGCCACCCATTCACTCCCCCTTCGAAGCCATAGAATTTGAGATGCGCAAATCGCAGTTTTAGATATTTTTTCTAAGAAAGAGTTGATTATTTTTCTGGAAAGGCCAAGATCTTTAAAGAGGTGAAATAGAGATTTAGCTGGCAGGCCACGAGCGCCAACTTCCACCGCGTGAAGGTGAACAGTGAAGCCGTTCCGGGTTACGGCATTTGCAAGATCATGGTATTTATTTAATTTGTACTCGTGGTCTTTTGGGATATTTGATTCCCATGGAACAGTTATTTCTACAATAAGAGCCACCTTCCGAGATAGAGAGTAAAGAGTTATATCTGGACGGAGGGCTGTGCATCCGAGACTTTCAGGGAATTTATACTGCTTAGAGACCGAATCAACCTCCAGAATCCAATCTGTAGCTTTCTCGATTATTGAGAAAGGTTTTGTAGTTAAATGTTTTTTGCCTTTAGAGCCATCCCGCACAAACTGTATTGGGGGTTTGGAGGATACTGTCAAACCCTTGTTGGCACGAGCCACTGAGAGACTAATTACCTCGCGAATAACAGCGAGAACTTTGTCATGGCGGTAAGTGTACCGTCCTTGATCTAAGGCCACCTTGCAGCCAGCTAGAATGTGTCTAGCTGTGCAAGGGGTATTGCTACAGAGGGGACAAGAACTATCCTCGGCAAAGCTCCAACGAGCGAGGTTACTGGGGTCTGGAAGTGTATGCTGAAAGGCATTCAAATAAAATTTCAGCATCTCTGGCGTCCAGTCATAGAGCATTACCTTCCAGTGCATTGGAGGCGGAATGCAAAAGTCACCAATTGTTGTCCAATCATTCTGGCATTGAAGGCCAATAGCATGAGCCATACTCTTGCTGTCGTAATCTCCCCGCAAAAGAGACTTCTTCAAGTCCACGTCGCTCGTGGTTGTACTGCCATACCCCAGACCAGTGCCATTCTGGCTGATTCCAGTAAGGAACCTTTTGTGGAAGTCTACGCGGGCTTGTAGTTCATTTGAATCACTACAGCCACTTATTACGTGCTTCGATATTGCCGGATCTTTGGAATTGCACAGAATCGAATTTTTGGTTATTCTGGAGTTGGCGTAGAGCAGAGAGGGCAGTTTAAGCGCTAGCCCAAAATTTTGTTTGGACCTGAAGAGAGTCGAGGGGTCAGCTGGTTTGGCTAAGGACAGCCAGGATTTTAAACTAGCTGTCACCAGTGCATCTAGACGGGACAGTTGGGTTTTGGTAAAATCGTAAATAAGAAAGGGCCATGACAAATGTGACGTTAGATAATTGTCATAGATCCAGGCCTTACGAGGGCCAGAAATTAGCAAGGCATCTATTTTCGCCAGGCAACTTTTGAAATGCTCTATAACATGATCGCCCGAGACGTCTTTTCCCTGATGGGTGATTTTTCTGCCGAGGAATTTGAAATGATTGTTTGGGTCTATAAGGGAGATATTAGAGCCCTTATAGACCAATTTGGGGTCATAGGATGTAAATTTTGTGCCCATGCGGGCGAGTCCAAGGCAAAAACATTTGGAGGGCTTCACTTTTATACAGCCTGACCAGTCGCAGAAAAGCTCCACTTTCTGTAATAGCAGGGAAAGCTGCTTGGGGCTTCTGGTGATGAAAGTTAGGTCGCAGTTGGGTCGTAAGTTACACCGCAAATAATGAAATACAGTTTTTACGTAATAAGGTCAAATTTTAAGGAAGCCGGTTAAGAAAGCCACCTTATGAATTTAATAGATATATTTAAGTCATTAAATGAAATATATTTCTTAAATACATATAAGGCTGATAAAATAATATTAAAATGTAAATAATAAGATAAGGGAATAGTAAAATATAAAATGTATAGCTTTTATAAGAAGGAATAATATACTTAATAATATATTTAAAATGTAACGTAATAATCATCACAATATTTAACAGCATTTGACGAAGAAATACTAATCAAGCTGAAGGCTGTGAATCGTGTTTTAATCTCTCAAGCTATAATATAATATGTATATATTATATGTTGTCGAAATACAGTTTTTTTCTACAATATACATCCCGCTTAAGGCTTTAAGGGCAACATTTCGCGCCAAAAGGAAATATACGCTATTTTCGGAAGGGCTAATTTCGACTGGGAGATGACAAACGCTCTCCGCCATTGAACCTTCAACGACAATCAATCCCATTAGCGAAAAGTGTGAGTTTTTTAAGCCGCGCCATTAAATGGCCGACCGCGAATATTATCTGCTCGGGAGCGTTTCATATAGAAAGGCTTATACTAATCCACGAATTTCAAAAAATGTACAAAGGGAAGCCAATACCGATAGACATCCAAACACTTTCAACTAATATTCTGACATATCAAGCAATATATAAATATATTTCATCGATATTTGAATTTATTGAAAAAAAAATTGCACTAGAATTAATTATAGCAAATAATGTTTAAATAAGCGATGAATTGCATAATTTAAGATTTTAATTTATATTATTTTTCTTCTTCTTCTTCTCCCTCAGCCTGATTTGGTCCACTCCTGAACGTAGGCCTCTTCCTTCTTCTTTCATGTCTCTCTGTCAGCTGCTGCCCTCAGCCAGTTGGTCCCTGCTGCTTTCCTAATGTCGTCCAGCCATCGTAATTGTGGTCTCCCTAGCCGCTTTGTAGTTCTTGGTCTCCACTGGACAAGCCTCTTTGGCCACCTCGCGTCATCCTGCCTTGCGACGTGAACCACTTCAGGCTGGCGATGCGTTTCATGACGTCTGTCACCCCCGTGCTCCTTCGTATTTCTTCATTGCGCAATCTGTCGCGGAGACTGGTGCCCAGCATTGCTCTCTTCATGGCCCTTTGGCATATTCCAAGGTGGCTGGCACTGTTCGGGTTAGAGGCACGGTTTCTAGGCCATACGTTGCTACTGCATGCATGTCTCATACACTTTTCGCTTTAGGTTGATGGACTATTATTGTTATTCATTCTTATGTGTATGTTACAGGATGACAATGTATCTAACTTAATTTATGATAATACTCTATGTATATGTTAAAATACCAATTGTACATAATATTAATGTTTAGGTGTAATAGATCTATGTTCGACACCGGTTCGATTACAGATAAATAAAAAAATATATCTGCCCGGGGGTCATAATTCAAAATGGAAAACCATTTTAAAAAGTTCGTTTGCATCTGCTTCAACGGAATTATGAGTAATGGCTAGATACTATAGAACTGTGTAATTTCGCATACATCCAGAAGCGATATCTGCTGTTTGTGCTTCGTCACTTCGTTCTTATTCGCTTGTGTCATTTTCTATTAGAGGCAACGTCTGTAGGAATGTCTCTTAGTAAACAGAATTATAAGAGCAGGAAAAGTGATATCTCCGTCCTTGTTGTATCAGTATTGTAATTCAGATTATGGTAGATTATAATCATAATAATATAAATAAACTCTTAATTTTCACTTAACAATTAAAATACGAAAAGGTTAGCTTATTGCTACATAGCAATATCTTGCAACTAAGCTAATCACAGTACAGTGCTACATGCGCGCGTTGTGAAAATAAAGATTATTTAAAAAAAATGTGTGCATAAAATACAAAGTACTATATTTAAAATTAAGACGAGAGGAAGGAAGAAGAGAGTAAGAGAAGAACTGGTTACTTATTAGAGTGAGGTGAGTCTTGAATTATTCCAAAGAAGACGAGTTTTGTATATTTGCTGGAGATCATTCCAGAGTCTTTCACCATGGACACATAAAGAGTAGGAGAAATATGTATTAGGACAAGGAAATTTAAGTAAATTGTCATAGTCTGACCGAAGCACAAGACCGTGGGAACTTAATGGTTCGAAAAGCTCGTGAAGATAGGATGGTGTTGATTGGGAGAGTACACGATAGAGTGCAAGTATATGAGCAATTATCTTTGGCGTACTGACAATTACTTTAACTATGCCCTATATTCGGACACGTGTTCATCCTTACGTACACCGATGATAGATGGTATGCATACATTTTGCAAACGTGCAAGTTTGTTGAGTAGTTCCTCTGATTAATCGAGATAAGCCACAACTGTATAGTCAAGAAAAAAGTAGAGTAGAGACTGTGCAAGATATTTCTTTGTGTCTATAGAAAGAAGTCGTTTGAGCGTTTGCAATGGGTGAAAACTAGCAAATATTTTGCAACTTACCTCGTCTACGAGGTTGCCAGGAGAAATTTTCATCGACAATTAGACCAAGATCACTCTTTGCGATAAGGGAATGGTGATATAGTTAAGTTTTTAAAAAAGTTTCAAAACAATACGATAATGTCATCTAAATACACGCTGAATCTTGCATATTGTGTGCCCTAGATTGCACCCATATCTATAGAAACATATGCCATCAAATATTTTCTACTACGCAGAGTCGGAAATAATTTTATATTTTACATTACCCTCCAGGGAAACCGGAACCGCCAGATAAGGCTGAAGGGGACGGGGAGGAAGGGAGAGGAACTGATCGCATACGTACAAAAAGTAAGTGCAGACGAAAAATGTATTCGTTAAAAAAGAGCACTCGTAGCGCGATAATGTAACTGCATCGTAAGAGCTATGTTCTTGCATTACTCGACCGTGAGGTGGCGATTTTACATTTCCTACCACGCTAGAGAGTCCATGCGAAAATGTTGTAAATGACTAGGAAAAAACAAGTTTTTTAAGCGGTTCTCTAGTACCACCATGGTTTGGAGGTGAAGAGGAAAGAAGAAAATAGCATTAATGTACCAAAACACTAACAATGATGAAGAAAATTTAAATACTCTTTTTAATCAGTACAAACGGCGGGTTTATCATTTCACGATTTTTTACAGCCGACCGAATAAAGCAGCTCACACACAGACTCATATATACACATACCTATATAGATATACATGCAGCCAAACATAGATATAATTAATAATATATACATAGATACTATAGATAAATAAAAATTAATATTCATATAAAATTATAAACATTACGCAACAAAGTACTTATTGGACTATTCAATAAACAGAAAACGAAAAGAGGGGAGGGGTGTCGAAGCTTACCTAATATTTTAAGAAAAAGAATTGGAGATATTGGAGATACTTAATAATTGAAAATACACAAACACATTGTATTTCTTTGCGAGGTGCGTTAGACAGCGATATTTAGAAATATGCATGTAAAATAATCCACCGATGAGGTAACGAGTGGATGTGAGGCGCTAGATGATTCAAGTCTTAAAATTAGCTACTCCACCGCCCAGTCGAAACTTTGCAATGAAAAAATCGCATATACAGTCGTTTTATTCCAGATATGAATAGTTATATAAAATGAACAGATGAGTCCCTTATAAGTCCTTATTAATATTCTAGATGGGGAGACTCATGCGATACGATGTGCGACTATCACGGTCAGACGCGCGCCCACATCAGACGAAATAATTTTCGACACATACACCCGAAATAGAATAATGCCCGCAGACAGACTTCCCCCCCCCCCCCCCCCACCACCCACCCCTCGAGCATCCCCCATTTCTCCCCTTCTCTTCAACACCCTCAAACAGAAATTAAATATTCGACGTATTTAGAACGGAGTGTAATGGTATGGGCATCGTTCAAAGGCATCAAATATGCCCTCCCTCCTCTTTTGCCCCTCACCCGACCAAAATCGCATCTGCATAATATTCTTCTAGAGGCATCTCCGTGTGGGGGGACAGTCGCCTCGCCCCACAGGACTATTTCATATCTCGGGTCAAGCATTAAGCGAAAAGTGACCGTTACATTTCTTTGATAACCGAATTACACACACACATATATATATATATATATATATATATATATATATATATATATATATATATATATATATATATATATATATATATATATATATATATATATATATATATATATATATATATATATATATATATATATATATATATATATATATATATATATATATATATATATATATATATATATATATATATATATATATATATATATATATATATATATACAGACTATTATATGACAAATGAGAAATGTCATATATCTTGACGACGGCTGAGCCGAAATATTGATATACATTTTATAGAAATCATTAATATTTAAGAAACACTAATCGCCTATTATTTTCCAGCATTCATTCTCGTCTTTCGCATTGTTGTGTTGCTGCTGTAGGATAAAGTAGAAAGGTTCGAATACCACAGTAAGAAACCGCAAATACTGAAAGAAGAGAAAACGAAAAAGGCGTGGAGTCGCTCCTGGTCGCCACAGACCAGATAAGTGCCCTTTCATTATTTTATCATTTCATTTATTTAGTGATAAACATAATTTCAATTTGAAAAAATTATATATATATATATATATATATATATATATATATATATATATATATATATATATATATATATATATATATATATATATATATATATATATATATATATATATATATATATATATATATATATATATATATATATATATATATATATATATATTATATATATATATATATATATATATATATATATATATATATATATATATATATATATATATATATATATATATATATATATATATATATATATATATAAATATAAATATATATATATATATATATATATATATATATATATATTATATATATATATATATATATATATATATATATATATATATATATATATATATATATATATATATATATATATATATATATATATATATATATATAGCGCTAGGGTGACCATATTTTTAAATTGATTTCTGATACATTATCCTCCTAAAAAACCCCAGGGCGGTCCTTTTCATAATTTACATATTACACTTTTACAGACATAAGCCAAAATAGGCAATAAAAATATCTTCGCAATCAAGCCCCAATAATCGGCAGGCCGTAATGAAAATGCGCTTTCCACTTTTCCCTGTCCTTTTCCAGGGCCGCGCCCGCCGCAGTATGAAAAATAATACCACGTCACAAAAAGACAGTGTGGAAAAAATCCCGGGGTGAAAACACGGGAAAAAGGGGAAGTGCGCGCGTGTATTCCCAAACGTCTGATTTGCAATGGCGTTTGTCTAAGAGCGCGTGCGTTTTTTTGCCCGTTTTGCATGACATTTGGCAACTCGTCCTTTTGTGCCGAGCGCTGCATGCCCCTTCCGCCGACCGGCGCGCGGCGATGCGATCTGAGAGAATTTCAGAGAATTTTAAACTTATCGGCTAGGGGTTACGCTTTCCATTAAAAATGAAGCCTTGACAGTTTTCGAACTCAAAACGATAACTATAATCGACGATTTCAATTGACGTTTATTAAACTAATTTGCTGTTTGATCGCCGGTGAGCGATTTCGAGAAATTTAAACTTTGCTTAATTTACAATAGCGTCCCGTCAGAAGAGAGCCGATATTTAAATTACAAGAATGCCGAAACACTATTAGACCCTCTAGCTATTGACTTGATGCTTTCTTTGGTTTTCCATAGTTCTTGGACGGTAAAACGCAGATCGTTGCTTTCCCCTTTAATAAAATAAATCTCGCAGCGCTGAAAGATTCACAAATACCTAAAAATGCGAAGGAACAGAAGAGTAATAGCGATTTGTCGTCTTCCATATTGCGTGGCTACCATGAACGTAAATAGTCTAACGTAGAACGTAATAGACTAGATGGTGGCACCGGTATAATAATATCTGCTCAACAGTAGACGACTAACTTTCAAACAGTGGTGTAAAACTCTCAAACTCTGGTTTTTATGGATATAATTAGACTATCAGAGGCAAATGCATAATCTTTAAAGTATATGCGATAATGAAATATATATTGCTAAAAGTATATTGGGTATTGTAGCAGGTAAGTAGGCAAGGCAGATTATTAGGTATCTCGATTCAAGATAAAGAAGATGATAACTGAATAAAATTCTAAATAGCCGCGGATAATTCATTATTGATTACTATTTGAGCATGGGACGACCCGAGATAGATGATATATAAATATATAAAAATGATGTCATTGAAATTTTGGCCCAACAAACCAGCTAACAGGCTGCGAAGAAAGAAAGAAAGAACATACCTCGTATATATATATATATATAAATATATATATATATATATATATATATATATATATATATATATATATATATATATATATATATATATATATATATATATATATATATATATATATATATATATATATATATATATATATATATATATATATATATATATATATATATATATATATATATATATATATATATATATATATATATATATATATATATATATATATATATATATATATATATATATATATAGTCGGTCCAACAAACATGGCAATTGTATCGATATATTTTGTTATAGTTTAGGATTCTCAGAGCACCACTTTCCTGTATTTTTTATATTTTCTCTAAAATCCTTACTTTCGTAGTTAGTTAGCGTTAGATTGTTCATTTATTGTAAAATTATTAGAGTACTCATATAAAAAGGTTGTATTATCAATATTTTATTTGAAGATTGAAAACAAAAGTAAAATATGCGTCTATTTTGATTATATTACGTTCCTATTAAGACCTAAAGGATCTAGAGGAATATTTTGAATGTTATAAAATATTTGGTTCTAATCTTACTGACTTTTATATCTTACTTATTTCATATTAACGACTTTTGATATTTTGTCACGATTTTACCTTTCTTCTCTTTTGTTTTTTTTGTTATAATTTTCTTTTTCTATTTAATTTAGTTTTAAGTCTATGCCGATTATTTTTTGAGGACTACATTTTAAGGCGACATGAGACCTCAGAAAAATATCCGAAATGGGCGGACACGTGAATAAATAGGCGGAGTCAAATTCGTTCACACATTTCAGTGTTGACGAAGCGTCAAGCGCAGATTTCACGTCCGCTAGCGCCGGGAAACAGACGCATACTAAACGGTCAATCGCAGCACTAGCACAGACTAACTATCTTTACGCAGTGATGGTATAAGGGTGTTAATGGAGAAGCATAATTAGCGTAACTCTCAGAGCGCTCTTACGTTTTAATTAATTGTATTTAATTTAGGTCCTAAATATAAAATGTGGTTAAGTGCTGCCATAGACAATTAACCAGTCAATAAATTGAAATTATAATAAAACACGCTCACCACTTACATTGTAGGAGTAAAAGCGCCTGAAAGTTTTCGAAGTCAGTTTAAAGCCTTAATGTCCAAGGCAATGTGCAACTTTTTGAGTCTAAATTTTAAATTGGTTTCTTATCGAGGGATTCACTTTTTTAAATTAATGCTTATATTTTTCAAACAGCTCATAAAACTAAAATTCCTCAGATATGGTCGTTCCCAGGTATCATGTCGCCTTAAGGCAATTTAGTTTCTAGCGAGAATTTCACTACAACGTTTAAAAAAATGTATTATTAGAGCCCTGCCCACCTTAGAACGGTTTAGTCACAGTTGGTGACAGAATCGAATAAGCATGAGGTTAAGGTTTGCCATTCGGTTCCTGTTATTTTTGTAAGCAAATTCAATGTTTAATCAGAAAAAATCTAAAATATGTGTTTCATTCATCGTAGACATATTATGTCAACCAGAGAATTTCAAACCTCACATCTGCTGGATGATCATGAAGTAAACCCTGCAAAAAGACGAAGTTCTTTCACCTGATCGGCATGTAAAACGCGGAATTATTTTTACTTAATCTCCGGCGTTCACGTGTAGAGAAATAAGAGAGGGGAAATAGCGCTCCCCTGAGCGACACCACATCATTTACCGGGCGGCCGGGCTCGCGTTAACCCTCCGCCGGCTCAAACAAAACCTAACGCACATAATTAGCTCATTGTCTTTAAAGGTCCGAATGCGTATCGTTTAATCTTCCCGCGGGAGGTGGCGGCCATCGGTCTGCGGCTTGTTTTCGTTAATTTCCATCCTCCCCCCGCCCCAGTGCCTCGTTCGCGCCTCACTTTTTGGATAAGTCCCGCCGCCGCTCTCCATTATTGTCGCGAAAATGTTAATTAAAGCACCCGGACCACTCTTTGCGAAGGCGAATTTTACGGCCCGGCAAGATGGCCGGTCGCCCGCGCGTTTGAATTTGCGCGGGAATGCGAGATCATTGCGCGTCCCGTGTAATTGCGCGCCGCGGTCACCCTACCGACGATAATGATCGCCGTTTCGGCCAACCTGGTACCCTTCCGCGTGCGGTGACCACTACAAGAGCAAAAACGGGATTATCTAAAAAAAAAAAAAGGTTTTCTCACCGCAAAACTTTCCCAGCAAGTAGCCAAGTACTTATTTGGAGCGTTATATCCCTTCGGGAAGGAGGTTGACCTGATAGACAGGTATAGTCGGCGACGAGCGCGTATAGTGACAATGCAACAAATTAAACACGTTTGATTCAATCGTTTACGCAAATATACTGTCCGGCGAATATTCAATTTGATTTCGGGGCAATAATGCATCTGTGTAATAAATTTCATGTATATAAGTCCAATATTTCGACATTGAAATATAACTAGTTTCGGAATTATTTTGTTACTTTTACTTTGAACAAACATTATAAAATAGATTTCAGTTATGTTTTTTAAATAAATGTAAATTATATAAAAATAAATAAATATAACTAATTAAAAATCTGCTAAAGGAGTACTTCTTAATACTAAACGTCAATGCATATAACTTTCCAATAAAAAATACAGTAATTACAATTAACATGAAATCGACGACTATCGCGGTTGTTTGACATTAAAAATAAGATAAACCGAATTTACCACGTGAAGTTTGTAAGATCCGATATTTCGGCGATGTTGCAACCGTCGTTGTCCAGAGTCGACTAAAAGGCACTTTAGTCTACCCTGGACAACGGCGGTTGCAACATCGCCAAAACGTTGGGTGCTACAAACTTCACATAGTAAATTCGTTTTTATCTTATTTATAAGACAGCGTTATACGATAGTATCGTAGCAGCCATCCCAGGCATCGATATATTAGCTAGATATGCCCTCAGATACAAATAAGTTGGGTCCACATACCCTTTACTCGTAAATCATGTGACAGAGAGACCAATAAATTGAGCGACCAAACTTCTACTGGCTTTCAGTAGTGGTTTGGAAGGAGTCATTTTGAAGCGCGAAAGGCCCATCTAGGGGATCATATATCGATGATCCCAGACCCAAAAACTCGTGGTGACCCTATGTCCACGGTCTGTGTTTGTCCGGTGACGGAGCTTTGGGTGAAATAGTGGGACCTGGAAAATTCGACGCAGTTATTCCGGCACTTCCAACTTGTTTCATACTAAAGCTAAACGATTGACAGTAAACAGCCCCGCGGTTTGTGGTTGTTGACTACCCCCCCCCCCCCCTATTTGCTGCGCCCATTCGCCTAATAATTACGCTGTGCAGAAGAAGAAATTTGGAACTGTATTAAAATTTTCATTGCATTCGTTGAAATCGCGCGATGCTATCTCAACGCGAGCAGTGGCGAATCCGGCGATGCTTTATGGTGTCGGAACACGTCTGCCCGCTAAGTTATTGAGCAAGTCTACGCTAGATGTTCAATTGGGCTGTTCAGTGGCTGCTAACCAGGCGCATTTGAAAAATCCGCATTTAATGCAGTGTTACAAAAACGAGAATCGTTTAGAAAATGATCCCCGGAGGAAGAAAATCGAGGTGTCTCTGCCATGATAACGATATCATCTGCAAATCTGAGATGCGAGTCACTCGGCTGACTGAGCGGTCGCGAGCGCATAATAATAATAATAAACGCTTTATTGGATAAATAAATCGGCGAGCGTATTGCTTTAAATTAATATACTACAGCTAACCTTAACCTAATGGGAAAACAGGTTTTGCGGTAAAAATAAAAAGAAACGTTATATGAATCAAACAATAAAATCAAGCAGAAAATAAAATATAAATTACATCTAAAATGACGCAATACATCTATAATGACGCATGGAAGGAGGGGGGGGGGAGGTAGGGGACAATACAAATTCATGAACGCTTGTTAAGCGTTCTCTAAAGCGTTTCAGAGATGGTCCCCATGGAGAAGGAGTGCTAGAAGAAATCACTACTCTGACCAGGGATCGAGAGCGGTAGGTTGTTATAAGATCTCACAGGGCACCCGTGAGCTGATATTGAGAGCCATGATTTTACAAATATTATACCAATTTAAATGAAAATGATATTTGTACTTTTAGTCTTTAAATGTATGGTTTAGCTTTAATCTGATTATTTAACATTTTACTGACTACTTTGTATGTATATTAACCATGAACAAGTTTTAGTTCGTATCTATTCGAATTATTGACTACTTTAATTATTAGGCTTCTGTTTTGCTTATTTAACTATTTATTAACTATTTTAATTATTATGATGAGTAACTTTTAGCAGTTACCCATTAAAATTATTGACACTTTTAATTAAAAGCTTTTATTTTGTTTCGTAATAAGATATTACGATGAATAACTTTTAGTAGATTTCAAAGTTCCTAAGATACTATTTTATTTTCAATCTAATAGCACAATTCTTGACAATCTATGCATGTTAAGTAAAATTAAAGTAGCAATAAGACATACTACCTTGCACAAACATTTTGACACGTCTAAGAGCGGTTTTTTAGCCAGCAATTGGATACAACGTAAATGTAATGTAATGTTTGTTCATTGAAGCTTTTGATAACTCATATGATCAATTTGAATATTTTTATAATGCTTTGCTTCTAAGTAAATCACAATTCAATCAACTCACCTCTATAAAAATTACAAAGGCGAGGCTATTGGCAAAATTAAAAGAAAAAATGAGATAAAAATATATTCACCTCGTATAATGTACGGATATAATTATTTACACGTATATTATTAGTATATATTTATATGCAATTATTACATATGCATATAATGGGCTCGATTGCGTTTCGTTGTGAACTAAAATAGGCAATTAGTTCGTGTGAACGAGACAGGGCAATACGCTAGAGCGGAATGTGAAATGAACAGTTGTCACTCTTTCGCATTAAAACTACACACCAAAGTTAAAGCATTTGAATCTAAGACCGCATGAAATGTGTTCCAATTTATTCAGACGAGTATAAGTTCGACAGGTAGTTTTTATCGACGATCGTTCGTTTCATATTCCGCTCTAACGTATTGCTATCTCGTTCGCTTGAAATAATTTCAGTTTTAGTTCCATTATGTAGGCATGTGTGTATGTATGTTATTTTCGTATAATGTTAGTGTGTCTCTTTTTTTTAGTATTAATTTGGTCTAACTATGTAGTATTTTTATGAAAACTAAGTGGTAATTGAGTAGAAAACGTTTTTAGTTTAATATCCAATGATTCTATGAAATCGTTATCTTTAGAACATAACATGGATTTTAAAATGTTGTTTTTTTTTAAATAACAAGAAACAAAAACAAAAAAAAGAAAGTCTTTGGTCTGTTGGCCAGTAAATTTAGTAGGATGCAATCCGCCGCTGGGCGGCCAAAAACGCGACGGGCCGATCGCACGCGATACAGCCGTATTTAAAAAGCGTCCGTCGGCGTTTTTCGCAGAGGCGGCTTCAGGAAGGGCCGCGCGCCGGGAAAAGAGAGCCGAAAAGAGCTGAAAAAGAAGCGAAGGCGACCGGCAATAATCATCGCGCGCCGTATCCGACACATTTCTCCGGATGCTTTTCGTGCCGCGAGGCAATAATTAAGCCGGCCTTTTTTCGCCCGCGCGCGGCCATTCTTTCCCATGCGGTTTTGCTGCAGCTTTTGTGACCTTTCAGCCGGGCGCGGATATCGAACCGCGCGGTGAGAAACCGCCGTTTGGCGGGAGACATGCCGCGTACGGCGGATAGAATCCGCCGCGGGACTGAGACCACTCGCCGGGCTATCCCGCAGTTTTGGACGGGACGATTCTGTGGAAACCCTCAACTACCGCGCGGCCGGAACAGCTACCAGCTACTATTAGCTGTGCCTGTCCTGGGGGAGCTATTGGGCTCAGTGCAGTTGGACCAATATAATCCACGTGTTCCACAACCCAACTAACTTGGGTTGTCGACTACAACGGGCGAGCCCGTCACCTCAGGAAGTTTTAACGATTAGTCGTTCTATCTCCCTGGAGCGAACGTAGAAGACTTGGGACAAAACAGTCCACCATCTAGCTACGTCACAAGCCCATAAGAGGTCAACGCCTTAACCGCGAGATAGCCAGGAATGTTACCTGGCGGGCCGACACTCGCGCCCTTACTTCCAATTGTGACCAGATTACTCCGGTCTCTCGATTGGTTCCGAGTTCGAGGTCGCTTGCGCGGTCCTCTCCTTTACGAAGCGGTGAAACAGTGTATACCGAATCTATCGCGGACCACAGCGTCCTTTGCCCGGCTGTTCACCCAGGATCGGATGGCCGATGGTCGTTTCAAGAGCAGTCGCCGTAAGGTCCGCAACCACCCCCGCTCTATAGGAAACAGTACTGCTTCCCCGACTGTTAGTCAGAGTGCACAGTCGATTGGCTTACGCCGCACGGTGCGCAGACCGTCCAGGAGCGCCAGAAGTTTGATTCCCAGGGGAAACTGACCAAGGCCAGAGTCCTACCCAGGCTCGCACTTCATGCGTGGAGGCCGTCGGATGGGTGTTGACCCGTGAGTGTGACCAACCCTGAACAGAATGGGTCTTCGTGGCCAACTCAGCAAGGGCCCATTAACTCCCCACGACCCAACTCACGGGCTAGGCTTAGGCCTATCCAGAAGCCTTCTAGTAGAAGTGCGAACCCGAATAGGACTTTGTGCCCATGGGCCGGTCTCCCGTGGGAATCGTAATTCGGGGGCTCCTGGGCGATTTGCGCACCGTGCGGCGTCAACCAATCGACTGTGAACTGATAACCGGGGGAGTCTGGACACGGCTTTGCTCCTATAGAGCAAGGGTGGTTGTTAACCTTATGACAGCCGCTCTTGAAGCGACTAATCGGCCACCCGATCCCGTGTGCGAGCAGGACAATGGACGCCGTGGTCCGCGATAGATTCACGTAATACCGAATCATCTCTAACATAAGGAAGAGGACCCTGATATCAACCGAATAAAAACGCGAAAGCCGCTACAGGAAGTGAACTATTGTATTTCTAATGACCTTTTATTACGGTTATTTAATGAAATATTTATAATTCATGTATTTATCCATATATCGCACCTCCGATCAAATACAGTAATAACTTGAAAAACTCCAGTTATGGTGTGTCTTTATAAAAATTATCGCCATTTCTCATTTTACACTCTCAAAAAAGAATTAAAACTGTTAGTTTACTAATTCGACAATGACACTAGTGAAGTAAGTTGCGACTATTTTTCGGAGTGTAAATTGAGAAATGGCGATATTTCTTTAAGGAAACTACATAATTGGAATTTTTCAAGTTATAACTGTATTTGATCGAAGGTGCGATATATATACGTGTATATTTCCGGAATGTACTCAATCATAACTTTCATTTGACACTAAGCATGATATATTTATATTAGTTTATTCACATTCGTACATTTGGACATTTAGACTACTCCTTACTAAATATTTGGTGAGTCAAGGTATTCTATAACAATCATGATGATATAACAATTCTAATAATATGACACACTTCTAAATCGGTTAAAGCGTTTAGAAGTTATGATGGAATAAATAAACGGAAAACATATTATACATAGATGAACCCTGAACACATTACAATTCTTTTTTTTTGTTCACACGTGTAAATAATCGACGAAATTCGAGCAGTGGTTTAGGGTGTAGGAAACAGAGACAATGCGTCTTATTTCGAAATCACGTGTGACGTCACAGCCCGTGTCACCTTAGGCTGCCTTTCGCCGGCGGCGGCGCACAGCGGCGTCTTAATTAGTAATCGGGGTGGGTTGCCGGCTTGGCGGTTCCGATTGGAGGCGATTAAAGAGTGCAATGAATCACCGCGCGGGTGATTAGGGCGGCCGGGTGAAGCCGCGCCGTATGGGCTCCGAGGGAAATCACCGGGTGATTGAGCTGTATCGGCGTCGCCGCGCGCCGCCCTCAACTATTCGTGGGGCGGGCGGCGGATCGGCGCCGAAAACCGCCCGAGCGGAACGCACGCACGCCATTCCGAATTGATTGCACCGAATTAAGAGGCTTGTCTTTTAACAAACGGCGCTTGACTTAACAAAGATGCCATGTAGGTTTTCAAGCTTGACAATATTTATATTTATAAACAATTAATGCTATTATACTACACAATTGAAAATTATATATCTGCATAATAAGGAACCTTTTTATGCACAAACATATTATTAGTCAAGTTTTTTGTTCATTTATTTACATATTTATTTAATTAATTATTTTCACTGTTCACCTTCACGCGGTGGAAGTTGGCGCTCGTGGCCTACCAGCTAAATCTCCGTTTCACCTTTTTAAAGATCTTGGTCTCTCCAGGAAAATAATCAACTCCTTCTTAGGAAAAATATCTAAAACCGCGATTTCCGCATCTCAAATTCTATGGCTTCGAAGGGGGAGTAAATGGGTGGTAAGGTGGACGCTCACATGTGGCAAGACAGCTGTCCTAAACCTACCACAGAAGGTCGTTAGTACGGAATCCACTGCTCACCCCCCAGAAGTGTAATAACACTATATGATGGGCCCGACTTTGGTCGGTGAATTCCATGGCAGCTCCGTTTGTATTTTATTTCATTTATTTATATCTATTATTATTATAGTTCTTTATTTATATATCTCTTATTATTATAATTATCTTTTAATTTTTAATAATGAATGAGGGACGAATAAATAAAAATGTTTTTATTACTCTCACCCCCGAACAGATATACAATCTAGTAGGGTGATAAAATCGGAACAAATTTGATCTTATCTGCTTCGAAAAAAAGTTGTAAAAAGTATTACTGCATTATTTATACCTTTGTTTTTGTGAAAAATTATTTGTTTATATTGGATAATTTTATAAATTAAATAAAAATAAAAGAATGTAGGATGTAAATCAGAATAGAGCTGTCGAAGAATACTTTGAGTGAGAAAAAAACAACTTCTAGGGTAAAAGTGCTAAAAGAAAGTATTTTTTTCAAATGTTTAAACCTCAAGGGTTAATATTAAATAATACAACGAACATTTTTACCAAAAACATAAAGCTCATAAAACTCTTTACGTCTTTACTTTAAAACCATATATTATAAATATTATTATCAAAACTTTTTATTTGCATTTTAAAAATCAATTACAAAAGGCGAGCTTATTGCTACATGGCAACATCTTGCAACTACCCTAATCACAGTTCAGTTGTACATGCGCGCGTGGTGGAAATAGAGATTTTATCTATATAATAAAAATGAGTCGGGTTTTATGTATGTTACCTAATAACTCACGAGCGCCTGGCACGATTTGAACGATTCTTTTTTTGTTTTGTTCGTAATCATTTCGGTGTTGCTATAGGATATAAAAAAATTGGAAAATCTCTCGAAAAAGTGAGAAAAATGAGAAAAACCAAAAATTATTTTAGTACAGAGTTCGGCCAATAGATGGCGCGGTTTGACAAGAATAAAAATACGAAAATTCGAAAATCAAGATGGCGGCACGGCGTGAAAACTGACATTTGACAGTTAAGTTGAATTTTACGAATTTTTCATAGCGTTTTCGTGTTTTCGTGATTCTGAAGGTAAATTAACTGAATTAAGTGAATTTGTGTAATTCGTGAAGGTTTTTCCAGGTTTTGCAATCATTTTTCACAGTTATGCCCTTGCCCAGACGCTCCAATCTCAGCAACGTGACCGCTCGAGCGAGACGACAAAGAGAGGTTCGAGCAACTGAAAACGATAAGGATCGCCAAGAAATGAATGAAGCGACACGTATACGTAATGTTGCAGTGCGAAGACGATTGAATTTGAGACAAAACACATACAGAGAGGCTTTCTATTATGATCTGGCGATACAATATAGCGATTATGAATGCGTGCAAATTGGAGAAATGGACCATTTGTGCCAATATTGCAGTGCCTTGAAGTACCGTCACGAAACACTTGGTTTGTGTTGCGCAGGGGGTAAAATGAGATTGACACCATTGGTTCCACCACCAGAACCATTAGGATCGTTGTTGTCTGGAAATGCACCAGATTCTAAGCATTTTCTGTCGAACATACAATATTACAATATTGCTTCCAAATGACTTCATTTGGTGCAACACATATTGTTCGCGACAATTTTATGCCCACAGAAAAGGTAATTGCTGCACACTTATTTACAAATTTATTTATTTTATTTTTATTCATTATACAACTCAAAAAGTTACGGATTATGCCCAAAAATATTTTTAACGTTAGGCCAATATCAGAAAATTGAATTCGATAGCACAATCCAGTGGCAATGTCACCTAACTAGGCCGGGACCTGTTCTAAGGTAGATATAGGGACTAAATAAAAGAACAATTGAGATGTAAATAAATATATATACATATACATATACACATATCGGCTAAACTCATTTTTCTTTCAAGTAGACTAAAGTAACTCCACTTAGTGGGCGAAAAAGGTGCGTACCTACTGCTGATATAAAACCAGAGTAACTCAAAAATAATATAAAACATGAGTTAATTAAACAAGGTTAAAAAAATGTTAGCTTCATGGATGTAATATTAGATTTTTTATATCTCCCATAGTTATTATAAAATCAATTTATCGTCATTTCTGAAAAAAGTGTTATTTTGATTTACCGGAGCTTTCATCTAGGGTTGCGATTTACATTCACAATCATACACTTAGAAATCATACACTTAGAAATCTATATACCTGTGATAAATACATGCATAAAAAAATCAAGGATACCTTTGGGATGAAGAATAGTCGAGCTAAAAGAGTCTGGATTTATAATAATAATGTAAAACAAAAATTAAAATGATTCAATTAATGATCACTTCGGTGAAACATTCTTAACGCCAGAAAATTTGTGATTGCAGATTCAAGGCCAAATTTTCCATAAGCTGGGTTCGCTGTTGCCGGAGCCAGATGCAGAACATAAATTTCTGCAAATCTTTTTCATTGGTAATTCACGGGAAGAAGTGCAGCAACGATGTGCTTACAATCCAAAGACAAAGGAACACATTGTTCAGCAGCTGCAGACAATTTTTCATGAACACAATGCGTTGGTGGCATTATTTAAAACTGCACTTGAGCGAATGCCCTCTGATAACCACCAAATCGTTATTAGAGCAGACAAAACTCCAGCTGGGGAACATTCTCGGCGCTTCAATGCTCCAACGATTGATGATGTCGCCATTATTATGGTTGGCGAACACTCCGATAACCGTGACATTGTATTGCATCGCCGTAACAACCAGTTGACGAAAAACAAAACGAAAAACATCGTGTATCATAGAGCACTGCATTAAAATACATTCCATTCGATTTGAAAAAAAATCCCTTAGTTTCAGATTTTGGCGAGACGAAGTTCGCCGGGTTCCGCTAGTAGCAAATAAGTTCGGCTGCATAAAATGCAAGCTACCATTGTTAAAACTAAGAATGCCAGAGGGGAGGAAATCGGGAAAGGAAGGAGAGAGAAAGGTAAGTACTGGTTATTTCTCATAAAAGTAGTACTTTTTGAGGTGAGTCCTAAATTATTGTAGCTTGGCTGTGCATCGTGTTGCCCATTTCGTCATTACGTTCACTCCATGGGAGACAAAATGGATCGACACCCCTCAAAGTCCTTACTAACTGGACTTTTATATATCAAGGCTCAAGTTTAGCAGCCTACTTGTACTGCTAACATTGAATTATACGTATATTGACGTGGCATACTATGGACAATAATAATCTTGATGTCTAAACTAAATTTCCCAATCCTGGCCTTAGCAGCGATCACGTTCAAGGTAGATCAGAGCTAACAGTAGGCTACCAAACAATGGCACTAAACATAGCTATGCATGGATATTACATTCATGATAGATACTAAATACTAAGGACTAATCTGGTACTCTAAACCTGATGTACCTACCATATATATATATAATATATACGTATCTTCTCTGCTACAAAGAAACGCGACACCGCATAAAACCCCGCATGAAAAGTATCAGGAGGCCATAATATATGAGGAGGTGCTGGCTAGAATCGACGCGGCGGGCGGCGGCGGCGCGCGGCTCCCTAATCTACATATGCATGTAATTCCTCGGACGTGTACAGATCAGTAATTAATGACCTCTTTTCTCTTATGCCACCCCCATACTCGAACTCTTCGCGGTCGCCCCGGGGTCGCCTCCGTCGCCCTCGCCCCGGGTTACGGGGTGGAAAGGGGGGAGGGGGTGCAAAGATGGCGCTCATACGTTTGACGTCGCTAACGAGACATGTCGCGCTCGGTAACGTTGTGCGGTAATTTGAAACATGATTTTTAAACTTTTCTGTTTGTGCAAAAAAGGTGAGGAAACATATTATAATGGTAATAACAATACTTAATGTATTATACATATATACTTTAATCGAATATTATGAAAGCACTCGTATTAAGGGGAGATTTCTGGGGCCCAATGGGGTTCAAGAGGTTTTTATATAAATCTTAGTTTACACAGAATATATGAACTCCAAAATTCTGAAAATAAGGTGAAAGAATAGAAAATCCTTGACAGGTGTAAAGCTTATTTTTTGATGATTTTGTTTCTTTACATCAAAAGAACGTCTAAAACATTAAGACATTTAGGTGTGTCTAACATTTCGTTGAAACAAAATAATTAATAAACAAACATCTAAAGGATTCTAAAGGATTTCATATTTTTTGATCCCAATAGATAATTTTTGGTAAAATTTCTAGTGGTTCATGAATTTAATAACCTAGAGTTTTCACTACGAATTAGTTTCTCTGACATGATGATTATGATGATGACATCGAAACCACTTTTTGTTAGTTTGTTCATATTTTCTATGTGAATTTTCTTTGTAATCTATGAAACTTACAGACACATGTCAGTATAAATAATACATAAAAGAGTGAATTCAAAATTATATTTTTATTATTTTATATATTTTTTTTGTTGATTTTTTTTATTAATATTTTTGACTACCTTTATTATTCAATGATTATTTAGATTTTTTAATGATTATTTGTGTGTTTTTTAAATTTTACTTCAATAATTTTGAAACTATTTTAATATTAGCTTATAAAACCATCTTAGAAACATCTTAGAAAACATCTTTTTCCCAAAATTATTTTTTTAATTACTGTCATATAAAATTGGAGTCTTCCTTGGAACGGGCCTTGCTTCCTTGGAACAGGCGACGAAGAAATATTTCTTAAATATTTTGTTCAATAAATAAATAAATAAATAAACAAAATAAAATAAATATTTAGTGGAAATGGTAGATCCCCCCCTCTCCCCCATTAAAGACAATCTAGATTGAGGAGTGAGGGGCCAGTATTTTACTAAAGAATTTGTCCTTGGGGACTCTTTTTGATTGCGACTTTCCTTCTTACATAATATGAATAGTTTACTGTAAGATATGGCTATAGCGATAAGTCCGCCATTTGTGTATAAATTGTCTGTTTTTTTTAAATATAAAATCAGTGTAATATTCATTAGGTATTTTTTTATGAAACAATAAAGTTATTCTATTCTATTCTAATATATTATAGGACTAAAGGTTTTGATATTTTTTTTCTATCTTTAATCTTAATATTCTAATAAAATCATCGATGTATGCACATAACTAATTTATTCTGCATATTTTTCTCTTTAAATTCCATCTCATCTACTACATTTAATATATGACAAACACGGACAAAAAAAATCGCTTTAAGGGTGGGACCTTTCGCGATGTAAAATATACCTAATCTACAAAGCACTAGGGTGGCTCTTTGCGAGGGGGGTTGGTATCTACCCTCTGGCATATCTGTGACATCGATTATAATTGTCCTGTTGCAGGCGACGCATACTCTGCGTTTTTTACTGCGATCAATACAGCTTCGAGAGAGCGAACACAACAGAAAAATGCAATCAAAACTGCCCGATTAGAAACTGCCGCCCTCGGCGAAACGGGGAAAGATTGTATGGGCGCACAATTATAATAACTAATTCTGTTTGCTTACATTCATCTATTATTCAGGGCTGAGGGAAGTTGCTATGGCTGCATAACCATAACAGAAAGATTTTCCAAGAAAATTGCCGTATTTTTCGCATCACTACAAAAGGGGTTGCATCTGAGCTCGATACAAAAGATGAAATTAATGGGGGTAGTCTGTCTGCTGAGTTAATAGTCATTATTGATTGTCCCCGCGTCTCTGCATGCCGTAGTAACGGCAACAGCAACGTGAAAATTATATATGTATTTATCGCGCCGCCTGAGAACGGATGCAAAGGCGGGCCATCACTGTTTGAGCAACGCTTTAATCAAAGGGAATATTTTAATAGACAGATATGTTGCTGGAGTGGCTCTCAAACTTTTGATAATCGTGGGGCTACAACCGTAACAGAAGTTATATACGGTTTTAACACGTTGAAGGCAGTATTGATATTTCTTATAGTGGAAGATTTCAATAGTTCGTACATTTCTCCCTAATAATATATACCATCAAAGAGAGGGGTATTCCAATCCGGACATAGAGCCAGCTCAATATTAAAGCTTCTTCTAAAAAATAAATTTATCCCTTTTCCACGATTTAGTGTTATTACACGACAGCCCAACAAAAATGGAGTGTTATGTGTTCAGCGTTCATCTATGTATATTTTCCGTTTCTTTATTCCACCATAACTTCTAAAAGCTTTAACTGATTTAGTAAAATTTGATACTGTTAGAATCGTCGTGTCATCTCGAGTGTCATGGGGTACTTTAACTGCTAAATATCAAGTAAATAGTTGTCTAAATATCCAAATCTCCAAATGTCAATAAAATAACATAATTATATCGTATTTTGTGTCAAATGAAAGGCCTGATTGAGTACATTTAGAACACATATCTGTATCTTTATGGATAAACCACAAATATTTCATAAAAACGCTAATGAAAATAATTTTAAATAGAGTAGTTCACTTTTTGTAACGGCAGTGGAGTTTTTTTATCGATTTTAATATATTTACTTGCTTTGCTTCTCTTTTGTTTCTCATTTATTTACCTTCTACTTAGCTCGTACACTTGTACCTACTAGTGCTTTAAGTAAAGTATTGTCTTTGATTTACCCGACAACTTTCACAACGACACTATTTTTTATTTATTTAATTAAGTAACTTACATTACATTCAAAATGTTGATAATAGTGACAGATTGATACATAATAGTTACAAAGAAATTTTTATAATTGAAAAATATAGCTCTATCCATACATTTATGCGAGCATACCCAAGGTGAGGAGGAAAACGCATAACCAACTAGACCTAGACGGTCTGTATCTGGCTGTGCTCTATTTTATGCGTTATTTTTTTGTGGGGTATTTGGTTTACTTTTTCATGATTTTAAAAATCTACAAGTGGTTAGTGATTCTACATAACTTGTGTATTTTTTTACGGTAATTAAAAATAGAAAAAAATATGCTAGTATGATTCAGTATCATATAATGTGATTATATATAGATGGAAACAATGGTTGCCTGTAAGAGATTGCCGAAGCGTGATAAGTAGGCCATTGTGCAAACTTGTAATTTTGGTGAAATAAAGAGTTTTTTGCTTTATATTATTATTAATTGAGAATCTCTGAATTGCTTCGATGAATGCTTGGCGAACGTCGTATCTCTGTCGATGCCGTGGCGCGCTCCTGCTGTCCATGCTTGACGGGGGTAGGTAGGGGGATTCGGGCTAAAGCAGACGGGGGGAGGGACGGGAGGACGCGCGCGGAGGGAGACAGCAAAGAATGACAGAAAGAGAGATGTGTATCTCGACGTTGGACATAATTTGTCAAAGGATATTAGCGGGATGCGGAATTCGTATTTTGTTTTTGGCTCGGAATTGCCGTGCAACCGTACCGCGGCGGATTGATTTGAATTCCAATTTCGACATTCGGCCTCGAAACATTGTGTAGGGATTATTGAAGAGCGCTCGAAACTCTTTCGGACGGCGGGATAGAAGTTGGAAACGCAACTTGGAAAGGCTTTAAAAGTCAATTAAAACGCAAAAATGTTGTCATACGAAGTGTGAATGTTCGTATGATATCGGAGACTATCGTAGTTGTTTGACATAATAAATAAGGTAGGTCAGATAATAATCAGTCTACTCTGGACAAGGGCGGTTGTAACATCGGTTGCTACAAACTTTACGTTTTTATCTTAATTATTAGGTTAATATTTTTCTTTAAGCTCCACTTTCTATAATACATTATCTATTACTTTACGTACGTTGACAGTAACATCGTATAAATGTACATCCGCGCGGTCAACGCATATCCGCACCCATACTCATTTCAGGGTAATCCCAAAAACAACATATTTATATATTGATGATAATATTTGCCGTTAAGGTACGAGGGGGTGCGGGCAGATCAATGAGGGTTCCGGAGTGGGAGGGAGGGGGGAGGGGTGAACTGTCAAACTGTATGTGTCAGAATATCGGACCGGGCGCGCGGAGGCGGGGGAAGAAGGGTTATTTCGCAATCGGAACCTTCGGGCCGTTTCTGTTTTATGGAGAAATGAAAAGGTTAGGGGACGTAGGGCTGAGGGGGACGTGGCGCGGGGGGTCTCGGACGGTCCGACGGAGGGGGGGGGGGGGGGGGCGCAAAGGGGCACTTTGGCGGTTGCGAAGTGCGGCGTCACCCTTTCGGCAAAGTTGGCGGGGGTGTTCATTTTTATCTATGGGGATACGTGAAAATCGGACGCGGGCCGCCGCGGGCTTCGATTTTGCATAGGAGATGAGCGATGTAATGGAACATTTAATAAATAAATATGAAGTAGACGTTAAGGTATGTCCCTACTTAAGCGCTTTCGTCTTCACCTTGCGTCGTCACTTTCAATTTCATCTTGCGACTATCGAATGCATTATTGGATGCCTTAAGGCGCATCCATATATACGTCTACACTTATGCGATGTCGTCTATTCAATTGCTATCTCTGACAGTACCCGGTGGATATTACCATGGACGAGTGTGAACTTGCAGCAATCAGTGCGGCGCATTAGGAAGTGCAAGAAAAATCGCGAATAGCGGCAATCAATCCTTTTATTTAATATTTTATTTTTAATTTTTATAAAATGTTCCCATATTAAAAATAGATTTTGGCATAAATAAAGGTATAAATAATACAGAAATATTCTTTTTTTACTTTTTTGCGAAGCAGATAAGATGACATTTGTTTGGATTTTATCACCCCACTAGATTGAGAGTGATAGTATTACATCTGGGGTGATAGTATCTATTAAAAACCAAGTGACTTCATCATTTTTCTTTCATTTATTATATTGATCTTTATTTCTTAAAAATTAGAAGTTATAATATATAAATAAGTAACTATTATTAAACATATAAATAAGTGAATGAATAAAAAAAATAATCGACCAATTATTTAGTATAATAATATTAATTTGACCCAATTTGGATGAAAGATTATTTGAAGAAAGTTTTTTTTTTATACTGAAAAATTGGAGATTATGTCTCCCAATTAATAAACAAATAAATTGACGATGTAAATAAATAAACAAATAAATTGATGGTGTACAAAAAAAAATATGATGTAAATGAATAAACAAATTAATTGACCAATTATTCAAGTTTGTTAAAAAGTTCCTTAATATGCGCACATAATATAATTCTGAATCTAATTATTTAGTATAATAATATTAATTTGAACCAAATTGGATGAAACATAATTTCAAGAAGGGTTTTTTTTAATATTGTAAGATTAGAGCTGATGTATCCCACGATACACGACGATTTCGATAATCTTCTATAAAGTGCAACGTTTTCTTTTTATATTCCGCCATTTTGTCTCGTAAAATGCACGAAGTGACGCACGCGTATCCACAGGGTGCCGGATCTGGGTGCGCTGAGACATGTGCTGTCGTTCAATTTGTTTGATGCATGCGCTATTGCTTGCGCTATGGTATTACACGCATCAAACAACATACAAGATTTAAAAATACAAAAATTTGGTAATTATTTCCGATCTTCGCTCTCCTCATACCAGTTTCTGAGTCCGTGAAAAACGAAAGGGTCGAGGGGGGGTAAGTCCGCGGCGGCACGGATACTCCGTTAGGCGCAAAGGGTTGATTTTGATTGAATATCTGTTATTAAGGGGGACGTGGCATTGTATCCTACCCCCACCTCCTGGTCTCGCCTCCCCCGCCCGGCGGGAGGAAGGGGTGGGGGGTGCCCGATACAAGGGTGCATGGAAGGATACCCTATATGTTAAAATTATTAATCTACCAGCCACTCGTGTTCCTCCTAAAACACCCCTCTCTCGCGGCGTAAGTACTGAGCGAAAAATTAATCCCTATTCCTCTCTTTCGCTCTTTCTACGTCTCTTTCTCATACGCGGATATGCTGATTCTAACCTGATGTATTTTAATTCAAGCATTAAATCTTGTTAGAACTTAAATTATTTTGATAATGAAAACACTTTTATTTTTACTTAGAATAATTGGCACACAAACAATACTCTAACTGATACACTTTTTATTACTAATATTTTAACATAATTTCATATTAGAGCATAATGTCCTATGTGTACCTACTACGCATGCTAAATTAGCAATTGCCTATGGGCCGTTTAACTGACGAGTCATAAAACAGAGTATTAATATAAAAACTACTTATACATCTATATATATATATATATATATATATATATATATATATATATATATATATATATATATATATATATATATATATATATATATATATATATATATATATATATATATATATATATATATATATATATATATATATATATATATATATATATATATATATATATATATATATATATATATATATATATATATATATATATATATATATATATATATATATATATATATATATATATATATATATATATATATATATATATATATATATATATATATATATATATAAAACAAAGTCGGGTTTGTTCGAACACGTATAACTCGAGAACGTCTGGAGCGATTTTCATGGTTTTTGATTTGTTGTATTTGTCTCCATCCCGAATAGCAGAATAACTATTAAAAACAAAAATTGGAAAATTGACGAAAAAATAAAATAAAAGAAAAAAAGTCCCATACAAAATGGAAATCCGTGTTTTTCTCATAGTTAGTTGTACGTGGCATGTTCACGTGTCGGCAATTCATCCGCTTTATTGTTCTTGCGATTGATAAAAAGAAACAAAAATGTCACAAGGTGTTCAATGAAGAGAATTAAACCGAGTGCATCCCATGCTGCATATATGTAAATAGTAATAATTCCATCATCATCATCATATCTTGCTGACACGCGATCGATTAACTTATTTTTTAAAACTTTTATATTTCTTTTTGTGTTATTATCTTAATAAAGTACTGAATTTAATATTTATTTTGTATTCATTGTATTACTTTCATAAAAGCATAAATTAAGTTTAGCTACTCTGTAACACCACATTCATTGACTGTTAGGCGGTACGAAGTTCGCCGGGTCAGTTAGTATGAAATAAAGAGGCCCTTTAAATTATCAGAAAAAAAATAATTTTACAAATAAATTTATAATAAATTCGTAATAAAAATAATAAAAAAAAAATTGATGATGTTTAAAAAACAATTAATACATTCGTTAAATTATCAATCTTTGTCTAGTAATTTAAACCCTAAAATGGATTTCATAGTTAGGGGTTCCAGGTTATAAAAAAAAAATATTATCGGTTATAGTGTTGTATAACTGTCATGCACGTGAGATAGGATTGTGGAAATATTGATTTGTCTGCTAAATGGGATTCTGAAACGTTAAGTTCTGCGTAAGTCATATTTAGGACACGTTGAAGCGTATTTATTTATTTCCCTAAACATAATTAACCTTAGAGATGATTCCAAATCGTTAATTATTTTTCTAGGCTATTATTCCAGATTATAACTATTATTCTACTATAGACTATTATTATAATTATACTGTTAATAATATTATTATTACTCTACTCCATTACTATTACTATCATTATTATTCTAATATGTAAATTATTATTCTAGACTATAACAAACGAGACGGAGACATCCGTTAGAGCGTAATATTAAATGATTATACTTACATATGTATATCTAATGTTTATCTAACCTTTCTTTTTATACTAGTTATTCCTTTTTAACAATATTAATACTACATACTACATATTTATCTAATTACTTGATTGCTAAGAAATGTCATTACCCTACTTTGCAGTTGTGCTAAGTTCACCGTCCAAATATCCAATTCTGGCTCAGTCGAACATAGTGCAATTAGGGTACGAAGCGTCCGCACTGTGAAGCAGTGTTGAACGATGTTAGTTCTAGCTCGCGGTAACGCGAACAATACGTGAGTCCTAGCACGGTAGTAATTGGCGGGTAGGTACAAATCGAAGCTTGAGGCTTATCGTCGCGGACGTCACATTTTTTGCGTGCATTGCTTCGATTATTGCGGGCAGCTCTCGTGCCGCGGGTTCCCCGCGAGCGAATGTCATTACGGGCGTATCGTGGGAGCGTGGAGCTGGGCGAATTGAAGGCAGCCAGGCCCTAATCACTATTCCTGGAGGAATTGCATTCGATCGACAATTAGCCGAGCGCAGAGGACGCATGTGGCACGCGATGCGCCGCGTCGTCAAACCATACTGACGTCTTCCTCGTCTGCCAACCGACTAACAAAACGATTATGCTCATTAAAACAGTCGTCGGCGAGTACACGGACAAAACGAACATCGATGCATACGTCGCATCTCTACCTGTTAGAAGTATGAGTGCGGCGTCAGATTATCGAATGTGTACTCTGATAAAAATATAATGATGTAATACACGGAAATGCGCATGTTTCAAAAAGAATAACGTACCTATATAACTTTCGACAGTGACTTTTATACGCCAAAGAGAATCTTTTAAATTGCGATCTTCACTCCACTCGACATAGCCATAATACGCGACATAAAAGCAATGTGTTATTGCCTAAAGTACGCTTGACTAAATATAAAAAAACATTTTTATATATTAGTTGTAAATTGTTCAATGCTTTGCCGTCATCGACGAGAAGACTTGAGATGGCAGCATATAAAATCTGCTTGAAAAATCAGTTAGTCAAACATGCCCTTTACAAACTGGACGACTTTTATAATATTGCGTCCACAATTGCTCGATTGTAAATAACCATATTATGACTATACTTTCGCACTAAGTTTTAGATTTTATTGGACTGTGTTTTTAATTACGCATGTTTCAGAATTTCTCTTTTTCATTGAATTGATTATTATTTATTGTTTGATTATTGATTATTTTGCAAATTTGACTATTTTTAAGTAATCACCTCTGATTACAATTATTTTTTTTTCTTTTAATTAATCAAAGCGGTTTTATCATCCGGTAAATTATGATTGTAAAATTTGACATGTTCCTCAGTATTGTGAAATGCTTTTATGGAATGAATAAATGATGATGATGATGATGATGATAACTGTGGTCCATACGTATGAATTAACATGACGCGTAACGGTGTTGGCGTGACGGTAGTTACCGTGTCACAATGCTAAAACAAAATGTTATTTCATTATGTCGCGACTTTGTGATCTCGCTTCTAACATGACAGCATGTAGTAGGTACGTACGGTTATAGTCGAACACATAAACCATGTTGAAACCATGTTGAAACGAAAATGTTGATACATATAATCGTTAGAGTTTCAACAAAATTCTTTGTAATTCAATAAAAATACAATTGATGTATACAAAAATACAAATAACCACTATACCACAGTGGCATAGTGGTTAGGTCGCCTGATCTTAGGTCATTGTAAGATCCTGGGTTCGATTCCCGACTGGGTCACCATTTTCCGTTGGGTTCAAATTAACGGAATTGCATTTTCAAGTCTGTCGGTCGAATGCAATAACAAGACACACACTTATGGACATGTTACACGCACACATACATTGTGTCATTTTCACAATAAAGATTATAAACAAACAAACAAATAAACAAACAATTGAAACATCGTTAGTCTGTATAAAACCGTAAAAACAAAATGGTAATGTAAGGGTCAATCTAATATTTTTGTCAGTGCACTCCGGTGAATAACTGGGGGGGGGGGGGGGGGGGGGAGGTCCAGAAACGATCTTATACGTATCCTAAGCAGTGGGGGGTGGTTGTTGACCTGATGTCAACTACTCTTGAAGCGACATGGACGCAGGGCGAAGAACGCCACGGTTCGTGATGATTTCGAATTGAATTACCGCTAACCAACTAGAGGCCGCGCAAGTGACTGCGACCAGACGGGAGGACGTAGAAATCCAGCCGTCTCTCGCGGGACGATGGACTGTTTCGTCCCTAAGTCTCTACGTTCACCGCACGGTTGAAAGAATGATTATATATCGTTATAGCTTCCTGGGGTGGCGGGTTCTCCAAAGTGTTAGTTGTATAGGAGAATTAAGAGGATTGGTAGCAGGAATGAATCTTCAAGGAAGCACAAAGCGGTGTCAAGGTCAACAGTTTCAACATCAAGGGTCAGTGTGACACGTCGATGATACAATACTGATAACCGGCAGCGCGCTAGAAATTATATTACATTACTTTTGTATATAGTTGGCGAATTTACAGCTCTCGGACGTGTCACAATATAATATAAATTGTAGAACAACCCAAAGTAATTAACAGTATCTTTTTGAATGATAATTTGCATGTTCTAATCTAATTAAAAGATAAATAGAAAGTTGAGTATCATAACTGATTTTTAAAAAAAAAAAACTTCCATTATAAAAATCAACTTATATAAACCGTCAAAATAATTAAAAAATATATTAAATTAAATACTAAGGAAACAAATCAGAATAGTAGTATCTAAAAATGTCAAAAATAATCTAAAAATCTTTATAATCAACAGGTAGCTACTTTTATTCATGCTGTTTTCAATTACTCTTGATTTATGTAATATGAAAGCAATATAGTGAGATAATAAATCCATGAATTTTGATATAAATCATTTAAATAAGTACAATGATTGAAAAGTCAAGGCTCTTCAATGCCATTGAACGTCAGACCATAAAAAAAGGATGGCGTATCAATATAGTTCTTCACTGACAAAGTCTCTAGAGTAAGTGACGAATGTATGTTGAATCTCAATATCACAAATACCATTTAGATATAAGATAGTTAGTAAAGTGCTTGTAAACCCACCTTCAATCACGGCTTACAGAATTGAACATTAGAAGACTGATAGTATATTTAACTCACAACTGAAATATGAATAAGCATACGGAGGTTACAATTCAAGGCTAGATCTGCATTTCGAGTAAGCAAACTAGTAAGCTTTTGTGCAATCGAGTAAGCTAGAGCTGTATTTCCTATTTTTTTAAGATTAGCCCTAATCTCTTTAAAGTTGAAAATTATAGATTTAAAGCTTTTGATAAGTGGCTTATTAGAACCGAGATATGTGAATCATTACATCACTTAAACTTCTTTATAATATTGCTCACTCCATGTCTCTAAGGTTGTTCCTTTCTTCATTCTTTCATGAATCCCCGCATTTATCCGTGATTTTTATTATCAAATCGTATAATGGATGCTTCCGCCCAGCCACAAAACGTAAAAATCATTATATTTGGCATTTCATATTCCATCAGAGGAGCTAATTCCCGAAAAAGAACCCCCAAAAAAACGGAACCCCCCTCGCGTCTAATGAAGGGGGGCGCGAAGCCGGCGCATGTGTGTATGTGTGTGTGTTTCTGTGGATGTGCAAGCAATCCGATGTTTGTGTTACGAAAGGGTTACGTATATTTGGGGTGTCACTTGGATCCGAGGTTGTGGGTGGGATTGGAGGGGTGTATCAGACTTGTGTGGGGGTGTGGTGTGGCGTAAAGAAAAGGGGGATGATTCCATCCCCCCTCCCTCTACCCCCTTGCCGTACAATGGCAAATAATAATACCGAATCAATATTGAACCCTTTCGGATGCTGGTGATGCAGTCGTATTTACTTGCAGCGTGAGTACCTATGCATTTGTATATATTACGTAGTCATTGATTTCCCTAAAATTTGGCATGTTTATTTAAGGTGCTTATTTCTCAAGACTATTGTAATTATTTTTTAAATCTACTACGAAAATTAACCAACTGTATTAAATTTCTATCGCAACAAAGCAGAGACATTGCTCCCTACTAAGAACACAATCCCGGTGCAGGTACCACAATATATAGTGCCAAAGAGATCTACGTCATTTGGACAGCACCATTATATTGTTCCATTACCTTGCTCCGAGATTACTAAATATGTTAGGAAAACACTTAGATATTTCAGGACAAGCACAGGTGTTTCTTTAAAAAATGCTTTATTCAGTGGTCAATTAGTAAAGAAGGACCGGAAACTGAACCTCATGTCTTTTGAACAAGTAAATATATTAAAAAGAATAAAAAACACGACTGCCGTTACAGAAAGTAAACTGTTCTATTTATAATTATTTTTATTATGGTTTTTTATTAAATATTTGTGTTTTATGTATTTATCCATATATGGAGATGTATATTTCCGGAATGTACTCAATCAGACCTATCATTTGACATTAAACACAATATATTTATATTAATTTACTGACATACAGACATAGGGACAATTAGACAACTACTTACTTGATATTTGGACAGTTAATGTACCCTATGACACTCGGGATGACATAACGATTTTAACAATACCACACACTTCTACATCGGTTTAAGATTTTAAAAGTTACGGCGGAATAAAGAAACGGAAAACATACATAGATGAACCCTGAACACATTACACTCCTTTTTTGTTGGGCAGTCGTGTAAAAATAGCAACACATTTACGCACATATAATGTACACACCCTCACATTTCTGACAATATAAGCTACCTATGAGTAGGTACACAAGAATGATATCAGATTTGAATTATTTTAATGTTATATTTTATATTTGGATTTATTTAATAATTATTTTCCACTACTTTAATTATTTAATGAATATTTTTAGTTTTTTACTGATCACAATATTATGCTTGTTCTCTTATTTTACTAAAACAATTTCGTAATCATTTTGATCTAATCTTATGAAGCCAATATATCAAAAAACATCTTTGTCATAAAATTACATTTCAAAATTACTAACATAAAAAAAATATGTGTTACTTGGAACAGGCGCTGCCTAGTTAGGATTGACACATAATTATTGTGTTTGAATAATTCTTACAAGCAGAAGAAGAAGCAGAGGCAGGTCACCGGCCAGATGGAACGACATCATAAAAGAAGTTACAAAAGGGTCAATCTGCGACCCGCCATGCAGAAGACAGGTCGAAGTGGAGGAGCCTCGTAGGCAAGCTGTTGTGTAGTGGCCACGATTCTCAGTAATGAGAGAACGACGGAGAAGAAGAAGAATTCTTACATATCGTGCGCATACAGGAGAATCTGACTAAGTTAACAAAATGAAAATTTCATTGTATTTGCTTATGTGATTTATAGTAGTCTTATACATCGCATGAGAAAATGCCTAAGTCCAAAAAATATAGCGGAAAAGCCTGTTTTTCGCTATATTTTCTGACTTGGACATTACATCACGCATGTATGTCCAAGTCAGCGCAGGCAATTAAAAAGCCATAAGCAATTAAAATGTATCTTCAATTTTGTGGACTTTGTCAGACTCTCCTGTATGCATACGATATTTTCTTAGGTATTTTATTTAAAAAATAATGAAAACTGAAACTGTAAAAAACTTCCTTGAAAAACAGCTATAACGATTGCGAACAAATTACGAGTCTTGAAGGTTTAACTGCTTCTGATAAAACTCCTCTAATATTTATTGGGGAAAACGTCTAATTATCAGGGAAGTATCTTCTTGGGGGGCAGCAACGACTAGAGGGCGCATATTGACAGATTTAGGGGGCAGTGGGGATAAGAAAGGGAGGGGGTGGGGGCGGGAAGTAAACAGCGAGTGTGAAGCGTCTCGGCAATCATTAATAGCTGTCATTTCACTGTCATTTAACTCAGAACGGGCTAAATGCTGCGACATCGCTCCTTCCGCCGCCATTTACTATTTATATTAATGTCTCATCTCGTATCGGAAGACGCGGCAATTGACATGACGTTGCCCGGGACGGCCATTTTTGGAACGGGCAGATGTTGTGCTTGCGGAGGCGAATAGTCGGTTGACGCAGCTTTGCCTGGTTAGATATTTTATACACAGGCAAAGCGGCGTCAACCGACTGTTCGACCGAAATTGTATGCATTTAAACCCCTCTGTATGTCATCATAGTCTTTTTGTCTTGACTGTCTTGTACAATTTAATATCGCCGGTCGACACGGAGTCTGCGATGTCATTAATAAAAAAAATAGAAACATTAGGAACCCAAGATTCGAACCCTGAGGGGAGTTCTTAAGGGAGAGAGGAGCTTCCCTCAAATGCTGATATTTCAAATGCTTCAGTCTTCGTAACCCTGCAACTGATGCACTGACATCTATTATTAAAATAACTCACAAGAAGTTCAAGATTTTAAAAAGCTTCTAGTTAAAATCGAGAGAAGTTATTGTCGGAAAACAAAAGGCCGCGATTTATGGAGGCTTTTGATGTTTTAGACATTAGAGCTTACTAAACAACTGTGTCAAGTTTTTCTCCAATTTGTTAACTCTATTGAACTTGGTAGATCGAGTATAATATCGATTTTGTTTTAAAAATAAAATTAATGACATTATTCTCTAGGTCATCAAACGATGATTTGAAATATAAAATTACTATTTTTTCTTGAAAAAAGATGTGTAATTTTTACCTGTTTAATGGCCTTACCTTGTTCCAATTATCGGCACATGATCTTAAATAATGATAATTTTTATAGCATCGGCGCCAGAGAGTCGTATAAAATCATTGCGATTTATGGCGGCTTATGCCGTGTGAGCGACATCGCTTATTTGCCAATAACTATTGTTATCTAAGCACATAATGATATGCGAATTTGGCATCTTGGGTTTATAAAGTCGTGTATTGTTTTCTCCATTTCTCTCAAATATATTGCCAGAGGAATTTGATTTTTTTTCCCGATGTGGCTTTCGATGATGTCATCGATGATTGGTAAGCCATTTAAAGCATGGGTGGTCTAAGCAGCGGTCACGATCCGATAATGTCAACAATAGACGTCCAATCCTTCATCGTTGGTTTTACGATTGATAAGCGGGAAGGCATTTAAAATTCCTGCCTTGTCAACGAGTGTGTAATCAACTCAAATTAATAAAAATATCTATTATTAAAATATAGAATGCCTAAGTATAAGGGAGATTGCTTAAGTATAACACCATACCAACCTTATTTTTCTATCGCAATTCCTTTCAAAAATCACAATTCACTGAGCACTTTTACTGTCTTTGGTAGACGTGATTCATGGGCGATGCCAGAGACAAGAGAGGCGTCGAATTAATAATTTAAATGGCTGACACCTATCTCTTATCTACCGGTATGATTGTTTCGCAATGTTTACCCTTTATATGACAATCTCCATTTTTCAGGCATATCTACATACTTGGGACCCGAAATGTACATAATCACCGATCATAAACTATGAGTTTATACAGTGATCGCTCGGTGTCAAGAGACAACGGTCACATTTTTTTTTGTCGAATAGTTTAATTTTATATATGAAATCGATTAAGTGTATATATCTATAAAGCTATGAACAAACAACATTTGAATACGTTTAATATACAAGAACAGACATTGAAATTGACTCCTTTAAAATTTAGAAGAGTTTAATTACAACATTTGTGATCTGAGTAATCGTAATTATTTCCTCTTCTAGATTCAGAATTCTAGGTTGTGTTAGTTTAACTTTGATTACCACTCTCTGCAAAGGTCTATGAAAACCAGATCATATCATTAGTGAAGATTGTAAAGTCGTACTGTTATGATAAATTTGCAGTATTACTATTTGCATGCTTAATATTGCTTAAAAAAAAACTTACCGGGTGATCTTTGTACATGCGCTGATTGTGTATAGTCAGGTATTTATGTAGGGATAAAACTCACCTGGAAATAAAAGAAAAGAGCAATTAAGTATACATATCTAATACTTTTCAGAATACACCAGGTGTATTTAAAATCTTTTAAATTAAACTTCGGAGAAATACCTTATATTAAACTTTGGATAATTCCTAAGGGCTACAAACGGCCCACGAAAAGTGTTTTGAAATCAGCGAATCGCATTTCTTTAAAAATGTCATATATTTTGAAAACATCTTCAGACGAAATATCGATATAAAACATCTTTCACTAGTCATTTAAGAAGATGTATTATATATATATATATATATATATATATATATATATATATATATATATATATATATATATATATATATATATATATATATATATATATATATATATATATATATATATATATATATATATATATATATATATATATATATATATATATATATATATATATATATATATATATATATATATATATATATATATATATATATATATATATATATATATATATATGCAATAAAGATTAAATTCATTCATTCGCGTGTTTCTACATACATGCAGACAGACAGCGAAGCCTTGCCAATGGGGTTCTGTTTGTACCTTTTGGTAAAGAACCCTAAAAAAGGGCTGCTTTATATTTATTGTTTGTAGCCCAAAATAAAGCGCGGGCCATTTTAGCTTGCCACCTCCTTCCATCGCCGTGTCTATTTGGGTTCAGTCAGGGTGCTCACCTTAAAACACTTGCTTTTCAATAAATAGTAGCGAGTGACAGTTGGTCCCGACGAGCATCACCCCGGCGCCACTTCAAATGTCAAGTCAAAAACAAACAGAGATCGAATTTATTAGGCTTAAAGCTGATTAAAAGTAAAGACAGGGACCGTGGCGTCTTTGCCGGCTGTGCGGCGCGGAGCACCAATGGCAGGGGGACTTCGAGGCCCTCGGAGACACCCCAATCGGCGTACAATTTAATGTTATTATAGGAAAGGGAATCGGTGCTCCGATGAGAGTACAGGGATATTGAACTGATGGCACATCAGATAAGAAATGTATATTATGCTAAATATATACTAATATTATAAAGAGGTAAAGTTTGTGAGGTTGTAGGAAGTAATCTCTGGATCTACTGAACCGATTTTGAAAATTCTTTTACCAATATAAAGCCAAATTACTTGTGAGTATCATAGGCTATATATTAATTCGAAAAATGTAAAGACTTTTTCGTGGTAGTCAGATTTGCAAAGTAACACGGAGAAAAAACGGTCGAACGAAAACGTTTCTATTTAACGCTGCTTTAACGATTAGAGATATATGATTAAGTTCTAGAGAAGTGTTTGATAGAGCTTGAAAATGACTAAAAAAAATTCAGCGACAGTATATGTCTAAATTTTATATTTAAGTCACAAAAAATAGTTTTTTATATTAAAAAACTAATGTAAATCGTTAGGTCCTGTGTATTGATCATATTATCAACAATTATGAATTCATATCAAAATAAGTAAATTTATCGTCTCAAGTGTTTAAAAGACTTTTCCCTTTTACTGCATATAATTTCACTTTTACTGCATAAATGGTTAAATTGATAAGAAACTCACAAGAAGACAATAAACAAATAACGGCAATATAGTCAAATTGGCATGCAAATACATACATACATATGCAGTAAAAATAAAACCTCAGGAAATAAATCATAGCACTCAGTACTAACCAAACCACACTCATAATTTCATCACAAGTAAAAAGTTTTACCGCCCAACGAAGTGGGCACGGGTCAGCTAGTTTCAAATAAATAACGAAAAATGCACGACCAATACAGACACACAGCTCACACAGAGTCTCGGGATATTTAGTAGATATAGAAAAGTAATATAAATTAAATATATAGGTAATTTCATGAGCATTTAAAATATCATTTTTTTCTTTTTATTATTCACTTGTAGTTTGAGTGGAATATTCACGAAGCGAACTCGCTCTGTCGCACATTTCCGATACCTATACCGTGCCCTAAGAAGTTTTACTTCAGTATTTCTCAACGAAATGGTTCACGGTCTCCTCTCTCGGAATACAGAGCGATGTTTTCTTAACAAACCGATACACAATTAAGCAAGGAGACATTTCACAGCGGAGAGCAAAAAGGGTGGTCGCTGAGGGGGTGGAAGAGAGAGGAGGGGGAGTTGGGAGATAAGAGTGGGAGCGCTTTGCGAATAAAGTAATGTTTAGACGAATGTTGCGGAAAATCGAACTGATCGTGTAGTCTCAAGTGGCAGGGTTTTTAATCGGATTATAGTAATATTTTTTAAATGAAAGTTTTTTCACAGAAATATGAAAGCGACTGAAATGGGACTTAAATATTTGTTAAGAGAAAAATGCGATGCAAGATCTTCGAGCAATTCTAAAATTCTATATTTATATGTGAAATCCAAAACTACCGCGGTTTAACATCATACATAAGCTAAAACGAATTTACAGTGTAATGTTTACACGAATTTACAGCGTGATGTTTCGGCGACGTTGCAACCACCGTTGCCCAGGGTAGGCTACCATGACTACTTGGCAGTCTACTCTGTGGACAACAGCGGTCGCAACATCGCCGAAACGTCAGGTGCTACAAACTTCAAGCGGTAAATTCGTTTTACCTTATTCTGTCTCTATTAGTAACTATGAGATCTTGACTTTTTGATATTCGTAATATTCCAAAAATTCGGACTTGCAGAAACAAGTAAAAATTAACGTGCTTTCATATGCTTTGACCAGGCGAACAGGTTGAAAATTATACTATTATGTATTAGTTTTTTTTTAAATTTTGGTATGCGTTTTTTCTGCATATTGCAGTTTTGATGCTCTGTGTTTATAAAACCGATCATTTTAGATCAATGGTAGGTAGGTTATAGCGACAGGATTATTGTTAATGTTTATGTAGGCGAATAAATATATAACAAGTGGATTTTTTGTAAAGTAGGTAATGGTCGTATTAAATGAGTAGAGTTACATAATAAACATAACAATATAAATAAGAGATAAATTAATAGCCTATGTCAACTCAAAATATAAAGCAGGAATGGGTTATAACGACAAGCTAGGAAACGGGTAAAGGGAGGGGGAGGGGGGAGGGGTATTTATACTCTAAGTAAATGTCTCTTGACAATTTTTTTGGCGTCGAATATGTCTGTCGCTTTTGGAGACAATAGCGACAGACATATTCCTCCCCATCGACGTCAATTCGTTCGTTTTCTAATTGATAATTTAGCCACGATCCTTTATCCGGCAAGCGAGCGCTCGTAAAATAATACAATTAATTCGCTCATACCGCCCCCTTATCCCTCCCCCCTCCCATGAGGGGAGGGGTTAACCCCCTCATGCCTACTGCTCCTAAGAGTTTTGCAAGGAAGGCTTCCGCGATTCAAGCTTGATGGCTCGGAACGCCGTATCGGAACAGATGCAATCAACGTCTCAGCCCAGTGAGACAAAGACATCGCCTCGAGCTCGAGCACAGATTAATCGAAAATTGCATATTTTCACAACAGAAACGACTCCAACCGATTCAGGTGATCGGCACACGCTCTTCGGAACTCCGCGATCAGAGAAGCGATACTTGTGCTTAAACCTTTTTTAGGAGGTAATGGACTGATACGAGTTTCTCCGATATACGGATGACATAATTATTTATTTTTTATTTATTGACATCTTGATGTGTGTTGCCTGTATGAGATTGTCGTAAGGTAATAAACCTGTTTATTGAAGGTATAGCAATATTTAAAAAATATTATTATTAATTTGGGGGTAACCAGTAAGGTAACCCGCACCTTACTGGTTACCCCCAAATCGCAACACACACATATCCACATACAATATTACATGGAAATAAATAATGTGTCAGTTATTTCTATATATTAATTGTAAGTGCTAAAAAAACACATTAATATAATAATGACTATAAATATCTATTTAGTAACAAGGCCATAATTTATATCAAAAAGTCATCCATAAGGACAACCAAAGCGATGGTAAAAATACTACATGCAGTGGAAACCCACCTTAACCGGTGGAAATGCTGCTACATTCTAGAATTCTGCGAGTATTCTGGCGTAAAGCTATTTGTATCAACGAAAGACTACTTAAATTACTTGTAATAGAAATAAAATTACTCGACTCCATCACGAGATGAAATCAGAAATATTTTGGTCATAATAATTATTAGTCATATTATTTCATCATATTATTTGGTCATATTTGGCCATATTATTAATTAGTAATGCATTGTAAGAAAGAAGTATAAGAGGATTATCCCCTGTGACTGCATACAAAATAAAAAAAATACACCTAACATAATAGGTGCATTTTTTTATTTTTTTTTATTTATTTGAATTCAAAATAAAAATTTACTATGTTGACATAAATAATACAGTGTAGAATAGAGCAAATATTTAATCATTGTTTGCGAAGCAAAGAAAGTAAAGATTTGATGGAATTTATCAGCTCCACTAGACTACAGTCTCTTCTGGAGTGATACCAGTCTTATATTTGTTATATAATACCTACACATTTTTATAAATTTTCGGTTAAAATAATGAAAATTTTTAGCAACATAATTAGGAAAATTTGAAGAAAAAGACATCTAATGTTAGTTAGTAAAGCGGTTATAATAAAAGGATAAAAGGATAATGACCTACATAGACATTATAATAAATAGATACATTTATATATAAATACACTCATACATAAAAAAAATATATATAAACATAAACACACACATACATATATACAAAACGAATCTACCTATATTAAATATATACTTTATATATACGTACATAATAATATATAAATAAACAAAAAAAATAATTGCAAAAACATGTCTTTCTATTTCCATGAGCTGCCTTCCGCGTTCGCTTCTACTTTTAGCACGTAACCATTTTGTGACCTCAGCTTTAAAATCGGTACTGCACTCAGCTTCTTCCCGTCGGTGAGTATCGCATTTGAGATAGACTTTTGAGTTCCTGTAGGAATTACTTTTAAAAGTGTTGTTGTCTGTTCAGTTTCGCGATCAAAAAATAGGCATCGTAAAGCCGAATTCGATGCGTGTCATATCTAGCGTATTCATCTATGGCGCGAGGGGGACATCAGGGACGCGATGTGTTTAAGCTCTTCAATAATTTTGACGTTCATTAGGGCTTTGGTCCATCGAATTCAGTCCTCCCGACTCTATCTCGCCGTCTTTATTTATTGTTAATAGCTACGCGGGTAAACCCCTGTCGATTGGGCAAGATTCGGATGACGCTCAGAGGAGGAAATGGACTCCTTCCAATAAAGATACAATAATTGGAGTGAAGTGTATAAATAGCTTTATCGCGTGCGAACCCAATGTATGTAATTATCAATCGGTTCCTGCATGTTCTTGCATTTTTATAGATAGGTTACATTGGTGTTTGAGCCGGATGGTATGGACGTCAGGATGACTACTTACCAGAGATGGAGGAAGGCGGTTGGTCGAACGACTTCAGGACTTATATTAAATGAATAAGCAACATTGGTCCTTCGAGCCGGATGGTATGGGTGCCAGGTTTAAGATAGATCAGAGGTGGAAGAACGCGGTCCCCCGAGCGACATCAGGACTCTTATATGGAACGGATAAGTAAAATTGGTCCTTCGAGCCGGAACGTTTGGGTGCCAGGATTACTACAGTTCAGAGGTGGAAGAATGCGGTTAGCCGACTTCAGGACTTTTATATTGAAGACGTCGCTTAGCTTCTGAATATGAATTGACGAATGGAGGAAGTCAAATAGATCGCGACTACAACTTACTCGTACTGGTGACATTTATTATAGGCACGAGTATGTAATTACATTTTTTTTTTGTGGTTACAATTTCTTGCTTCTTTTATTTATTTATCTATCTATATTCAGCGATGTAAACAAACAAATACATATTTTTACATCATTATTGACGATACATATTTTTTTCCAAGCGCCATTAATAATGTGGGTGCTCTATGTCCATAAGAGACATCTTCAGATTGATAAAAACAAGAAAAATTATTTCTGAACGACATTACATGCTCATTGACAATACACATGGATCTTCGCTTCATAATCATGTCCACGTATTCGACATGACAATGAAAAGCAATGAATGCTTAGGATGCCAGGAACTTAAACGTACACATATCAGAACTAAATCATATAGTTAAGTGAAAAGCACTTTAAATTTAAATACCATCGCGGGATGGAGTTATGAATCAGAAGCGTATCCCTAGGCTTTACCTTTGGATATATTCATGAGAATCTTAATACTATCAGTCAAGAAACAGTAATATATTTTAAAATATGTATTTAAAAAATGATTTTAAAACAATACAATTATATATAATTGTTAAGTAAAGTATGGAGGCATGGGCAAAGAATAAGTGCTCAGATGACATCAGAGCAGCAACAAGAACAGGGGTCACATAATACAATACCCCAAATCAAATCAAGACAATATTGACTTACAGATCGAATAAGAGAGATTGCATACATTCCTGAGGAAAACCAGAAAATACCATACAATGCAAACTGACGTAAAAAGTTCTCAAAACCACAATTAAATTCATAGCTACTGAATTATTGAATTATTATACCCATACGCTTAAATATGCGTTGTTAGTATTAACACAGAATACGTTGTTAGTATTAACCTGAAATCAAACCAAAAATTTACTTAAAAGTCGAATAAGAGCGACAGCACGCATCCTGAGGAAAACCAGAAAATATCAACTATGACAAACTAATATCAAAATATGCCCAAATTCACGATTATATTCCTAGTTACAGGATTAATAAATTCATATACCCGCATGCTTTAATTATTAGTATTAACACAGAATATATAACCTGAAATCAATACAAGACAAGATTGACTTAAAAGTCGAATATGGGAGACAGCACACATCCCTGAGGAAAACCACAAAAATATTAACCAAGACAACCTAACGTAAAATGTTGCTCAAATCCATAATTAAATTCCTAGCTACTCAATTAATAAATTCTTATACCCTTACGCTTTAATGGGCGTTATTAGTATTAAGGATACGGCTCGCAACGTCTTCTCCGAATCCCGGAAGGGCCATTCCGATACAAGCGTGGGCTAAATTAGGAAATTAGACGACGTCATACCAGCACAGTTTATGGGCGAGTACCTCTTAATTAAATTGGGAAATTTTAACGACATCTAATAACAGAATCAATATAAATTTTAGGTAAGGCCAATGAGTGATTACTTAGAAAAGATGTGAATCTTAGTTTCGAAGATAATGATGATAAAGCGGATGTCCATTGATAGATTAAACTTCAAATACAAAGAAATGAAAGATCTGTTAAAATTTTATTATCATCCTGGTGTATTCGTGAGAAAACCCAATGAAGATGATTACGAGAAAAAAAGTAAAAGTACTACAAAAGTGATAATGATTATGATGATCATTACGAGGAAAGAAAAGTAGGACACTTTTTGTAAAATTGTTTAATAAAAGTAACGGATTATAAATTGTAATATAATTGACAAAATAAAGCATAAATTATAATATTTTTACAACATTTTTTTGCGAAGCAGATTAGATGAGATTCGTGTGAATTTTATCAACACATTAGATTTTATGTCTGTTCTGGGGTGATACTGTTTGAAACATAGTGACTTCACTTTTATCTTTTTTTTACTTAATTCAATTAGATCGCTCATTCATTCTTAAGAAATAAAAGATATTTGTTTAAATGACTAACTAACTAATATTAAATATATAAATAGGTAAATTAATTAATCATAAATAAACAAGCAAATGAATTGACCCATTTTTTATTATTTTCATTTTATTCAGGTATTCAATACAAAAAAAATAAAGTACAAATAATAATATTTTTTACAACTTTCGTACGTATAACAGTCTCACATCTAAGACGTCAAATTCCCTAAAAATCTCGTCAGACGTATATAAATAGGGGTTTGAGTTGTAGTAGTTTTGTTTATTGAATTATTTTTATACTTATTCAATTTAATTATACTTATTCATTTTATTGATGATTCTAAATTGATTTAAAAACATAATAATATTCACTAAGCGCGTACGTTTCATGACGAGACAATCTAGCTGCAAATGCCACTAGAGTAGCTCTCCTCTGCCCACGACAAAAGTGTATTCTTAACACTTCGAAAATCCACTTCAATACTGTTTTCGAATGTGTCAAAATAAACGGTGATGCTTACTTGTAATAGGCTACGCTGTACTGTCGAACGTAGAGTAAGAACAGAGTTTTGCACAAATTAAAAAAAAATTATATATATTTAAAAAACACTTGTTATGTATTGTTGTGCGCGCTGCTTCGGCGTTTTATTTAAACTGAACTTTTATAATTTTGTAGTTTGATAAATCTGAAATCGATAATCGCCGTATAATCGCATGGTTTAATTGCTCAACTGTGGCGATTTTTTTAAACAAAAAAAAGAATATTATTTTTAATATTTTCACGAGGCGATAAGATACTGGAATGGCGCTCACGGAGACATTGTTATTGATTACCAATCTTTGATATTTATTTTTCTGAAATATTCTTATTTTTTTCGTAGAATTTTGGGAGTTTTATTAGCTGTCTAATCTAATAAATTAATATGGCTGTCTATAAATAAAATAGTGCTACTCGCTGATATCCCGGAAATAACCTATATTTAATGTAAATAATGGTAAGTTTGTCATTTTTAAACATGTATATAAATATGTAGTTTTTATTTTATATTTTTTATTTCCATTACAAGTTAACAATTGTGTAGCAATGACCAAGTATATTCAATTGATCTAAAATTAGTTACTCAATTTAACAACGAATGAAGTATAAATAGGATGAAGACGAATTAACCGCGTGAAGTTTGTAGCCCCAGAGATTTCGGCAATGTTGCAACCGCCGTTGTCCAGGGTAGACTCCAGTCTACCCTGGACAACAGCGATAGCAACATCGCCGAAAGATCGGGTGCTACAAATTCGTCTTTATCCTATTTATAATGTCAGACAACCACGATAGTCTTCGATTTCATAAAGAATGAAATACAGTAAGTTACACCAAAATTATTCCAATTACATTTAAATTTCCCAAGTATCTTAAAATGTCGTCATGTGGATTTTAAGCAGACACAACCAGATATCTTTTAAAAACATCAATGTTTTAAATCGCCTTTAAATGACCAGGCATTTTATTAAAAAGTGTATGTCATACTTAAGGACTAGTCGCCTGGAACATAGCTGTACGTGGTATGATCGGTTAGAGGTAATGGATTTATTCCAAGTGTCATGCCGATGTACTTCCTTTTCTTGATATTGCCGAGCTCTTATTGCAATAGAATTTGCGAAGAGCTTTTTGAGAAAAAAAATAATATAGTGTTCGGAAGTGTTCACGACATGTCTGCCGTGGACCAATACCCATTACTGCACGTATGGCTCTTTCTGTAAAGTATTTTTTTTTACCCACAAGGCTGCTGCCTTATCGTGGAGCCCGCCTTGTTGCCTATTGGCAACATCTTCTAGGTGGGCATTTATTGCATTACGCAGTCAAACACCCATCTATGTAAGTCAATCACCCAAACAAAGGCGGTCACCCATCTAATTCAATACTTGGTCAATACCATTGCTCTTTAACTTCCGCAACAACGAGGAGAACCAGTGTCTACGTTGCTACGGACGCTACTCAACGTGGATACGGACGATACAATACATTGATGACGTGTACTGCAGTACCCCATAGAAGAACACTATAACTCAAGTATACCAAGTTGTGCCGTAGTGCAGATGTAATTCAACCAGCGCGTAATAGGTTGCTATCACCTCAGATTTCTCCATACATCTCCTGATGCGTAATAGAGCATAGCATGCTGACGAGCATGCTATGCTCGGACTTAACATGCATGCTCTAGCATGCTCTGTACTTAACATGTATTATAGGTTTAGCTCGAGTAACTATATAAATAAGAGATGACAATAGAAACGAACCGAATGTCATAGCCCCTAGCTCGTGTTATTCTTAGTTTTTACAATACTGATAATTTACGGAAATCATGTCTTCCGATATCATTATTTGGTTCAACCTGACCCAAGTTGACCCGGAACGATAGGTTTGGCGCACTAGTCAATAATGTGACGTCGAAAATCGAACCGAAATCAGCAAAAAAGCGATAACGTCGTATATACACAGACGTAAATATATTTCTGATTTAATATTTGGAGCGAATGTACCTAAACTCGAATGTACCTATGTATATTTTACATAAAAAACCATGAATTTTTTGACGGTGGGTATACATGCGTAATTCTTACATTGGAGCTACGTTTCGACGTAATTGAATAAAAGCCAGGATATTTTCGACACCGACTGTACGCATGACCTTACATTGGTCGATTGAACTGTTATTACTTAGTAACAATAAAATTGTTAGCATTTTTAAAATAAAAATAATCTGTTGCAATAGTATTGATCATTCTTTTTTGTAAATACGTCATTTATATTTTTCAATGATTTTCGATGTTTCAAATCTAGTTTGTAAAATCTAATGGATTTTTATTAAGGTAAAAATAAATACATTGCGAACAGTGCTATTCATGAAGTTTAGCAAACTCTTATACATTGATGATATTTTAATAAAACTATATTCATTACACTGATTCCGATACGTAAAAATCTTTTCTCTAGCTCTATAAATAAGCGAGATATAAGCGGCTAAAGAAGACTCAAACTCCTACGTTTCGGAGGCTTGGTATTTAAAAAAAACAATTCATAAACACCTATATGGCGGTAGGTTAGGTTAGTTTTTTAAAAAACCATTATAAACACCTCTTTGTTGGCAGCTAGTTTAAACATATATTTATATATATATATGTATATATATATATATATATATATATATATATATATATATATATATATATATATATATATATATATATATATATATATATATATATGTATATATGTATATATATATATATATATATATATATATATATATATATATATATATATATATATATATATATATATATATATATATATATATATATATATATATATATATATATATATATATATATATATATATATATATATATATATATTATATATATATATATATATATATATATATATATATATATATATATATATATATATATATATATATATATATATATATATATATATATATATATATATATATATATATATATATATAAATATATATAAAATGATGTTTTTATTTAAAATAAAATTAGTAAAAGCTACTTAAAAAGCAGCGAAGGAAATCCCAGCTTGGATCGGGAAATGCTAATATTTACCATTTCCCGATCCAAGCTGGGATTTCCTTCGCTGTTTTTTAAGTAGCTTTTACTAATTTTATTTTAAATAAAAACATCATCCTATAAACGGATTTCTTTACAAAACTTATCAAATATAAATGTATATATATATATAGGTATATATATATATATATATATATATATATATATATATATATATATATATATATATATATATATATATATATATATATATATATATATATATATATATATATATATATATATATATATATATATATATATATATATATATATATATATATATATATATATATATATATATATATATATATATATATATATATATATATATATATATATATATATATATATATATATATATATATATATATATATATATATATATATATATATATATATATATATATATATATATATATATATATATATATATATATATATATATATATATATATATATATATATATATATATATATATATATATATATATATATATATATATATATATATATATATATATATATATATATATATATATATATATATATATATATATATATATATATATATATAGGTATATATATATATATATATATATATATATATATATATATATATATATATATATATATATATATATATATATATATATATATATATATATATATATATATATATATATATATATATATATATATATATATATATATATATATATATATATATATATATATATATATATATATCTATATATATATATATAAATATGTTAATATATATAAAAAAGTAATACTTAGCAGTAAGTAATGAGTCAAAACGATAGGCCAGTAAGTTTACAATTCTGAGATTTTTTAAAGAACACACATACGAGACTCATATTTCAAGTCGCCCATCAGTTGATTGCTAAAATAATATTCGGGAATGATGTCGAAAAAAAACACGAGGGTCGTTCGACGTCGAGACGCTTTGATGTCAAATTGAGCGCATTAGTCGCTGTGCGACGCCTTTCCCAGTATTACAGATTGAGTATTCACAAAATATACCAGACGCGACACCAACCGGCACACGCGGATATGCAGACGTTCGAAATATCGCCAGCCTTTATTTGCGCGTAACGCTAATCAAAGGCGTCCTTCGAGACGTACCCCTCTGCCCACATCCCTCGCACCCTCTTCCCGAATCGCCCTGTATGTCGATAGTAAACCTATTGTTTGGTATACTATGCCAGTATACCAGAGGGCACATTGTGGCATGGTATACATTACATTACATTACATTTACGTCGTGTCCAATTGGTGGCTAAAAACCGCTCTTGGACGTGTCAAAATATTTCTGTTTTAAGTAGTAAGTGTCATTACTACTTTAATCTTTACGTTACATATATATATATTAATTTTTAAAAATATACAGTATCTAAGAAACTTTGGAACCTACTAAAAGTTATTCGTCGTAGAATCGTATTTCAAAACAAATTAAAGAATAATCAATGGCTACCTACTAAACACACAATAATTAAAATAGTCAGGTAAAAAGTTGAATAATCAAAGCAGAAGCCTAACAATTGAAATAGTCAATAAATCAAATATATACGTACTAAAAACTGTACATTGTAACATCCAAAGTAGTAAGTAATTTGTTAAATAATCAAACTAAAGCTAAATCTTAAATTTAAATACTAGAACATATATAATTATCATTCAAATTGGTACAATATTTGCAAAGTCATGGCCCTCGAGCCTAGCCTATAAGAACACCTAGTCTATAAAAGTTAGGAATGTCAGAATTATCGACCTGTGTTAAACAAGCTAAAGCCAATATTGGAAATATAGGCGAGTTAGCAATCGGGGTAAGGGAGAACAGTATAATGTTTCCCTTTTCGTCAGTTTCAGAGTATGTACGTTGGCGGTAGGCGTATAGTGGCGTATAGTAGGCAGTAGGCATGTTGTATGTTTGAATCGCTATTTTTGCAGTGACACTTTAATCCAGAACTTTTACATTTGTCAGTGTTTTTGTATTCTTCGTAAAAGTTTGGTTTTGTTTTGTCAGTTCTTCCTATACCTTCATTGCTATATCATAGTTTTCCCTATTTCCTCAGTTTCTGTTGTTCTTATATACCATCGGTATCCTATCCACTTTGTTGCTGAATGCTGATCGGTGCTCTCAATTTGGATTGGTGACTTATTTTTCCTGGCAGATGCCTTCCACAGGTATATCATAGTCGCCAGCAGTGCCGACGATGTCATAACGTATGACTACACGTATGACTACGTATGAGTCATAACTTATGGTTAATCAATTCGTTTGCGTGCTTTTAATGCTTGTGCGGCCACATATTTCCAAATGTTGATCTTGCGATTTTGGTTTCTCATTCGACATAGAAGCAACCTATTTTCGAACGCAATTCAACTTGCGAGACGCATAAACACTATTTATTCTAATAAGACACTTTAAACCACTCATTACTAAAACGTTGCTGGTCATCCCAAATGCAAAATATAACAATTGAATGAAAAATCAGAGCTATAGCAAATCCAAATGAGCAAATTCAGCCTCTCAAATGTCACCTTTCGGTCCCCCTTAACAATTAAACATTTTTGTTTTTGGCACTCGTTGATAACTTTAAAACTAGCCGAGATAAATAACAGTTACATACAGACAGAGAGTACAAGGAGGTCTTAAAGAATGTCGCCAAATAGACTGGTATTCAAATACGTGACAGATCTGTGATGCATTTTTCATAGCCTGTGCCTTATCCCTCGTGGAGAATGATCTGACACGCGCGTCAATGATTCACCTGGCGCGCGTGCGCACATTTCGTTCACATTTATATACACACACAGAAAATCTTACAATATATATACATACAGAAAATCTTTTTCTCTCTCCCTCGGCTGTATTAAATGTCATTTGAGTGCGCAGTAACTCCAAATGATTCACGCGCATCGACACCGGCGCGGGCGCGTCTTCTAAAATTAGGGCGGGGAAAAAGAACGATCGAGAGATCGAGAACAGGATGGCGATATATTAACCCAATGGCTAATAACTTACCCGCGATACGCAGCAGTTAATGATCGTAGGTGGAAAATTTCAGCTCAACAAAAAACAAACGGAAACGGTTTAACGTATACACGAGCCGTCAGCATAAGGACCAAACAGACATATCTGGCGAGTTATATAAAACAATCATACAGCAAAGAAAAATAACGAAAATTTATTAATAATTCAAGTTTGCAAAATCTTTTCCGCACAGATGTCTGATTTATCCCAAAAGCACTCGCAGAACAATACTATTTTAAAACTGTTCTGTTACTATACAATACAAAACAATACAATGAACTATAAAAATCAAAAGTAATCTGATCTATATTAATAGTTTTATTTTCGATCTAGTGATCTATATTATTTAGTAGCAGATTTCACAACAAGGACAGCAACATTAAATCAGATCAGAGCACTGCACTTGTCGCAGCAAAAACTTGATACTTCAGATACTGTAGAACCAAAATTTCAAAATACCACCGAGTGACCAAAAAATATGATCTAATATAATGGTTGTTTTAATGCATAGTAAAGAATACCTGAATATTTGTAGTCAACATGAAATAAATCAATTATCTACCTGACTATACTTTTATGGGTTATATATTTAATATTAAGGCTGTCCATAACTACTCAATTTTATCCTTTTTATACGTTTGGAATATATTAAAGTTATACGTATTACTTGTTTACAAAAATATGTCCTATAAATTAGCTTTTGGCAAACCAAATTTCATGGTTTTGCTACGATTTAAAGTTGTCTATTTTTAATTTTTAAAATAAAATTGTGGTAATGTTTTAAGTGATCATTTTCGGCATTGAGACTAAAACGCTTCCAAACATCGCAAGTTCCTGAAATTGATTTTGCGGAAAGCTTTTTTTATTTTTTTTCATGTTGTTAACAAATGTTATTTACAACTTTAGTATATTCGAAACGTGTGGGGTGTAAAAGAACGCGATGAGCCAGCGATTAATATTTATGGTCAAAAATATTAACATGACCTGTAAATTTATATTTTACGAAAAAGAATATGAAAGTTACAATACCATGCTAAGTGGTAAAGACAAAAGTGGAGAGATTAAAGATCAGGAAACCTTTTTAGGTTTTTTACCACTACGCTGGATGGATAGTAACAGTTGACACGGAGAATCTTATGTTAAAATACAAAAACTGCAGTGATGATGATGGGGACCGTAAATAAAATTAAATCAAATAACAATCATATATTTATAACACACGTATTAGAGTAACTGGAAAATATAAAGACTGCAATGATGATGATGGGGACCGTAGTTAAAATTTTATCAAATATTAATCATATATTAATACCACACATATAAGTGTAACTGGAACTAAAATAGACCTTTATTAATTAAAACACTCACAATGAAATGTCACACTGCAATATCCAGACAGCGCGTTGGCAACGCTGCAAATGCCTCTCGGCGGCGCCTTAACACGCTAATGTCCTAAGCGTGTTGCCGTCGAACGGAACCGATACACAAAACGCCAATTATCAATTAAAACTACCGCCGCCGATGCGCCCGAATGGGTTGGCCGCGGGCGTTGCCAGCGCCGCGAGAATATCCTACAACAATACGGGCAAATTGCGACTGTCCGAAAACCGGTTTTCCTTTCAATGGAAAGAATCTCCATACACAAATCTAATTCGTGAATCGAGGGACCGCGACCGATCAATCGCCCTTTATGATTTGGAATAAAACAGACGGGGGACGTTATTGTAATTGCGGACTGCGAGATGCTTGTTTGAAAAAAAAACGCATCGAAGGGGAGTTTTTCTTCGCGGAACTTTGATACAAATATAGGATGGTGGATCGTTTGTTCTTTAATGTGCCCGAGCTAGGCTAGTACACGTCTCTCCAAAAATATTCGGCCTGGATGGCCTTGTCGCTCGTAGGCCCTGGTGTGTGATAGGGGTTGACAGTTGCGGACAGGATCAGAGGTGGTCTTCGTCATGCAGCAATATACAGTTGCATATTGGGTTCGCTGTGTAGTACTAGCGAACGAGATTGGCTCAGCATCTTATCACACCCACCTTCAGGCTGTTCAGACTACGCCAGGTGGTAAGGAGATTGGACCTCGGTGCTATCCTTTCCTTTACATCCTCGCCAATACAACACGATGAGGAATGTTTAGCCCCTTTTTAAAATCGGCAATAATTCTCCGGCCATATTTTAGTTTGATCGCTTACCGCGTGGTCCCGTTTCTCAAATATAACAATGACCTTCGAGTCCCTATAAAAAGTGATCCGGTCGAACATCTGGACTCGCATTCACTGACCATTCAATTATTGATCTCCCGCCTTTTGTCATTCAAATTGAAAATTTCGGACGCGTCGCTTTTGACATCAAGGGCGCTATTTTTTATATCGATTTAATCGACCAACAGCTGCATTAAAAATTCGTGTCACTAGTGTAGCCGTAGTGTATATTTTTATTATTTTTAAAGAGGTGTCGATATCTTCGGCTTCAGGCGTCAAAGGCTTTATAAAGCATTGTCGATTCCGTGCATAAATTAATACAGGAAGCTGAAAAACAGTCATCGCTTTTCTTTTGTCATTGTAATGTGAATTTTCAATAAGTCCGCTTTCAGATGCGAAATAGGAGGAATATTTATGAACATAATCAACTATAAATAAGTATTCCGTGGAGCTTCTATGCCAGATAAAAATAATATTTATGTGTTTGAAGAAACGAACCCCATTTGACGTTTAAAATATGGGCCAGATAGTTTTCCATCTAAATAAAAATATATTATAAAACTAAGAATCATCGTTACAGTAATGCTGAAGCCAATCTCGGATTTGCATATGTAAGAAATAAATTCTTTAATAATCAGTAATGATAAAGTAGAGAAGGTATGCTTGTTAAATACCTGAAGGAATACAATTTCCTGAGAAAATACTGTTTTTTAACACGCTTTTATTAGGTCGACCTGTATGTAATGGAATCTAAGGAACTAATTTAACCATCTTCCAAGGATCGTAGCGTCTTGAAAATTGGCAGCTGTATGTAGTTCTGATGACAATACAATAATATGGTAATGTCGAACTGATCTGATGATGGAGTCGGAAGATATGAACTGGAACTTCATGATGGAACGTCGTATCATAGCAGTGTTTGGACTTGTTAGAAAAGTCTTGGAATGAACTTTGACCACGATTAGGTTTTAAGGTCTGATGATAAAGCCGAAAGATAGGCACTGGCATTCCATGATGGAATATCGTATCAAAGCCGTGTTTGCATTTGTCAGAAAGGTCCCGTAATGGACTTTGAACACGATCAGGTTTCAAGGTTATCACAAACCTATTATATATTGACTTGTAAATATTGAGTGTAGTGTAAATATTGACATAGGTGCCTGTATAAAGCGTGTTCTATTGTTTTTTATTTAAACTATGAATTTATTAATCGGAACTCTGGAATTGTAAGTATATTCCAATTTCTGTTTTTTATTAGAGAGGTCACTGACTTTAAGTAAGTGTAAGAAGTCAATTTTAAGTCTCGGTAGTTTTACAAATTGTGCTACTAATTTATAATCTATAAAAAAAGCTCTCACAAACTGCCTGAAATGACAGCAAAGCGGATTTTTTGATAAAAATATTATTCTTTTTGATATAATTAGAATTTTGATATAATTAGAATTGATAGAATTAGATTTAATTTTATATTTTTTATTTGGAGAAAAGTTGTGATAATTAACGATAGAACCCCTTGCCATGTCGCAAAATTACGTATTATTTCAGATTTTCGACATGGCGACTATTCAGATAACATTATCCTAGTGATTAATCGAAGGGTATTACCAAACGAAATATTCAGTTACGACAAAGAAAATGTGGGCCTCCGAATTCTCTTTATTTTTATAACCCGATCGGTCGTGCATTTTATTAATTTTTTAGGGCAGCATCAGCTCTTTACATTAGGCTGTAACGGGCTGATATATGATGATTCTCGTGTTTAGGAGCGTGGATATGTTTATGTCATGAGCTTTTAGCTATATTCTACATTTAGTCGCTGTTGTTGACGTCTCCTACAGCTGGATTGCGAACAGTTTTGTGTCAGTGGCGAAGAAGTTCAAACCTAATATAAGTTCTGTTATCAGATATATAAATACTAAAAGTAGAGTCTTTACGCAATCTTCGAAAATGCACTATCTTTCGCGCCTGAGATCAGGGGATTCACGGATCAAGACGCGTATTAGCGGACTCTTAATTAACATAATTTACTGCAATGCGCATGCGTTATAAATCAATTCCGGACACGGTGGATGCTAAATCCGGTCAGACGGCGATGTGCCGCCAATATTTCAGAACATCGGAATGCGCAGGCGACATCTTTCCGTCGACGCTCGGATTAATTGGAAAGATCGCGGTGCTTCGAGCCGGATTTGATGAAACGTTGATATTATGCTGAAATAGCAATACTCGAGATACGATGTCTCATCTTGGAAAGCAGCTGAAGAAAGGTCGAATCACTAGCAACAAGGTAATTCCCTCTTTTTTCAGCTAATCAGGGACATTACATTATGATTTCGCTTGAAAATAAAAGGACAGTGACTGCAGATTGGTACGTTAACACTAGCTTTCTCAGTGTGTTGAGAAATGTCACGACAAGCGTCCCTCGTATCAGAGTAGTCTTTTACCACAACAATGTTTCCGCGCTCTACACGCTTCGCTAGATAAGAGTTTTTGAAGACTAACATTGAAGTTTTGATGATCTCAAATGTTGACGCATCCTCAATATAGTCCGGACCTCGCAACATTCTGTTTTTTTTGTTCCGAATATTCAATATTAAGGATATACCATAAATTAAATCGTCACTGCTCAGTCCTCTCTATGAAGCTTCTGATGTCCTTTACAATTTAACATTTCTCAAAAGATGGCCTAACCAACATGCATGGTGTTTTTCAAGCACTTTCTAACTTGCCACTTTTTGGATACATCGATGGTTTTACACATAAAAGACGACGACTTACTCCATAGAAAGACGGACTAAAGAACATTGAAAACCGCATCGAGATCCGTCTAGGTACTTCAAATCAACTGACAGACAGACACTTTTTTGGTAATTTCGTTTTATAATTGTTTAGATTAGAAACTATCCATTAATCAGCATTATCCAAAAAGAGTGCAATGCGTCTCTAGATTTAAACGACTGAATTCGCCGTTCATGCGGTACGGCAGCTTTTAGCATTAATGTATAGTAAAACAGTAAAGAAATATTTGAAAAGCGGCTGTCGCTTCAGCTTACGGCTGCCTTCTTGAAATCGACAAGTCCCATCGATGGCGCGCGGCGCGGCCGCCCATTTCTCGTAGCGGCGACTATTTCCGACGTCGAAAACACTAAATATTTTACAAGAAACTGTCAAGCTCCGTTTACTGGCGCGCTCGTTACACGAACTGCCTCTTTGATCTCTCATTGATATTGATCTCTTGGATTTCCCTTATCTGATCTGCTACCAGAAATACTGAGACTTACGAGACATCAATGAAAAATCGACTCTTTCAAAAATGACCTGTTGGCAATACCAGATTTAACTCGTGATGCTGGCAACTTCATGTCATTAAGAATATTTGAAAATATCTATATTGGCAACATCAGATATATTAAGTGATGGGAAACGCTAGGGAAAAAATGAAACGTCTTCTATTAAGATTTTTTATTAATAGGGTTACCTATGAATATTTTTCACGACACTATTTTTGTGTTTCTTTTAAAATTTTAAACTGTTTTTTTTTTGCAGTTATTGATTTAAATACACCATAAAAAATAACCTAAGTATAAACTCTGAAACGCTGGAGGTTATTTGACATTTTATTTCAAAGAAAACGGATTCTTACCGCGTGGAACACCCGATAGTTTTTCCCAACGTTTCGGCATAGTTACATTTGCCATCGTACGATCTGTGCTAGCTGGCTTTGCGGTGATAGACATTCAACTAACCGCCCTAACACCGAATGAACGCAGTGTCGCTACGCAGCCTTTCTCTTATTGTCCCTATCAAAACAAGACATGTTACTCTGCCGAAACGTCGAGGAAAATTATCGTGTTGCTCCACGCAGTAAAAATCTGTCTTTTTTCAGCTAAAAATGAATATTTCTGAAAATTTCGAAAACAGCTAAATTTGGACCAAAATATAAAACTTTGTGCATGAAGCAGATAGAACATGAAGCAGATAGCATAAAGAACAAATGACGAAATATAAGAAAAACAATATATACGACATACGAAATGGAAAAAGGGATTAGAAGACAGCGACACTAAGAAAGTAGCAACTGAAACTAAGAAATGAAAAAACGTATCACTATAATCTTACACCGAAAACCAATAGCAAATACGAAAACCACACCCTGAGGGAGATTTTAGAAAGATTAAGAAATGTACCCACTGTAAGAAACGAATAAAATATTTGCTAGAAAATTACTACTCAGAAAGACCGCATATCCATTAGATCAGATAGATATAATCAGATAGATAGATAGATCACACAGATAAAGTAGATAGAATCTACTTAGATCAGTTTAAAAGAAGGAATTTATCGTTTCGTATATATTTACTGCATCTACCAAACGATGAAATTTGAAATAATTCCTCATTTCAGTTGCTGAACTTTTTCAGCACCTCGACTCCTGTTTAGTATCAAATTTTAACTACCGCGCAGACGCGAGGCCATATTCGTATTGTTATTCATAGAGCTGGGCAAACACGCGCGTCATAAATGTAACAGATACAAACGGAACGGTTTCGAACATTTATTTGTATTTGATATCGCATTATATTTCGTCGGTTATTTTTGACGGCATTAATGGACGTATTTCGGGCAATAAAACCAACCAGACAGGTGAAACATCGGGCGGCAGGGTGGTCTGACTAGGACGAGATTACACTGAGATTGAAAACTGGCTCTAGTTCGGATCTTCAGACGGAGTGACTAGCATTAGTTGAATGTTTTCATTAAAGTTCGTTAAATCACAGAGAATGCAAAAGAATGGCTAACCAAATACGTTTAAAAAAGCATACTATAGACATGAAAATTACTTAAATGATTTTTCGCAGACTAAAGGAATGTTACTCTGTTTTTACTCTTTTTCTTACTTGTTTCCCTCTGTTTTATGTACCTATTAAATTTATATCAACATAAATAAATGAATCTAAGAGACTTCTTCTGCGATTATTACCTTAAAGAAGTGCCTTTTTTTATGATGACTCTTGCCAATGGAGCACATTGAATTTTCCGAGAAATATAAAATATTATGCAATATTCTGTCTCTTGACGTTGATAAATCTGCCCATTGCCATTTAAGCTTAGCATGCGGTCTTCAATGTCTGATGCCTTAGTGTGCTGTCTGAAAATACTGTAGTTACTTTTATTTTTATTTATTTATTCAAATCAATTCACAAATATTATTACAATTCAATATTTGAAATATAAAATAAAATTTTATGCACCTAAATTAACTAATCCAGAGAAAGAAATTAAACTCAATTATTAAATGATATTTACTGTCCGATGTCGCCTAACTAAGGGAAGCTTGTGCTTCGGCGGATATTTTATAAACATACATTATTGTGTGAAAACGTTAACAATATCATATTGGAGTCTTGTATTCTATACTAATATTATAAAGAGGTAAAGTTTATGATGTTGCAGGAAGTAATCTCTGGATCTACTAAACCGATTTTGCAAATTCTTTTACCAATAGAAAGCCACGTTATTTGTGAGTATCATAGGCTATATATTAATCCGAAAAAAGAAAAGACTTTTTCGTGGTAGTCGGATTTGCAAAGTAAGTCGTAAAAAACGGTCGAACAAAAACGTTTCTAACGAACGCTGCCTTAACGATGAGAGATATATGATTAAATTCTAGGGAAAAGTTGTAGAGCTTGATAATGCCTACAAAAAAGTCAGCGACAGCATAATATGTCTAACTTTTATATTTAAATAACAAAATGTAGTATTTTATATTAAAAAAAATTAAATCGTTAGGTCATGTTTATTGGTCATATTATCAACAATTATGAATTATTATCAAAATAAGTAAATTTATCGTCTGAAGTGTTTAAAACAAAAGACTTTTCCCTTTTACTGCATATAATTTCCTTTTTACTGCAATAAATGGTTAAAGAGACTTAACACAAGAAAACACTCACAAATTACGGTAATAGGTATACTCAAATTGGCATGCAAATACATACATACATATGCAGTAAAAATATAACCCTTCTTTTGGTAGTCAGGAAATAAATCATAGCACTCAGTACTAACCAAACCACACTAATAATTTCATCACAAGTGAAAAGTTTTACCGCCCAACAAAGTGGGCACGGGTCAGCTAGTGTAGTAATATAATAAGGTCATCATAGTACTCGACGACGAATCTTATGTAATGAGTTGACTAGACGCCAGTTCCTCGTAATCATCTTTAAAATGACGTCGCACTAGTAACTCGTATAAGTAACGAACTTGCCCTACTCCTGCGAGTAACTATCACTCACTGACCGTTCCCCTATATTTTTAATACATTTTTTACGAATGTGTGAATTTAGTGAAACGAGGACGCACTAACGACGCGATGCTGAGTTACTGCTCCCAGTCGCACGCATCGGTTGATTTATACGCATTTTTCAGCTCACACCAGCCTGAAACACGGTCGCGCCGCTTTACGCGCGGAGATGTTTCAGGTGCTGAAATATCACTCGATAGAATTTTAAAATAGATATTTATTGCTGGTTGGGTTTTGGCGTAGACACTGTTCTTAGTTAGTTTGGGGATAGCTGGAATTTCAGCATTTTTTCAGGACAGAAATAGCGACACATTTCTTTGTCAAAACATTAACAAATTATTATTGATCGTTATTTGAAATTTAATCAATTAAATATCCATTCTGCATTAATATTTGACGACGAAATCTGATGCATACACTTTACCGCGAATTACGGTCATTATGGATATTTGTGCTGTACATGCGTCTATTTTATATTATTATTAATATGACGTGAATGTTGTTGTGATCCATAATTCTAGTATTGATACCTTTTCTACGTTGTTCATGTTTTATTGTTACCTGACTATATTCACCACGCTGATTTCAAAACTGAAATAATCTTTTTTCGGTCTCAATAAATAAGCGATATATAACGTTAAACACTTACATTTCGTTAGAGTTAGTATTTTTTTAAACTATTCATAAACATCCATGTGGCGGTAGCTTAAGTAAGTTTGTATTTTAAACTATCTTAAAAATACACGGCCTGATGGCATAGTGGTTTGGTCGCCTGATCTTACATTGTAAGGTTCTGGGCTCGATTAACGGCTGGTTCACTATTTCCCGAGGGGATAAAATTAACGGAATGGCATTTCAATACTGTCGAGCGTATGCAATGACAAGACACAGTGCCGGATTAGCCACGTAGCAAGAGTAGCAAATGCTACGGGCGGCTGCTCAAACTTCGGTCTGGCAGGCATCGAGAATCCCACTTAGGAAGTTCAAAATTTTACTATACATAGCTGATGATATTATACATCACATAAAAAAGTGCGTGAGGTCGTTTTTTCTTAAATTGGAGATATTAATTCCCATACTCGGGCCCGCGTCGCAATATTATGAAGCGAATTGTATACATTGCTCAATAAGGCGAAAAATATTGAGCACTGTTTATTTACTGTTGTTAAGCGGTGCATTTCCTTTTTTGTTATTATTATAAGTAAAGTAGAAGTTTTTTATTGTATTTTATTAAAGGTGCGCCATACAATAATATCTGATCTGTCGGTGTGAATTATATTAAAAACGGTCTGATTTTACTTAGATTGTAGTTTTTGTCCACATTGAAAAATTTCACACAGTTTGTTGAGAAAGAAAATTGCACATATGTGTATATTTTTTAAACAACAGTGCCACTGTTGTAAATATGTTTTATTTTTGTATTTATATTGTCGAATATGACTGTGATAGTTGAATAATTCCTCAATTTAATTTTTCTGCGGAGTTTTGGTCGTAGCTGTGGCGCAGAATTTTTTTATTTCTCTTTGTAAACATTTTTGGATTACATGGTACCTCCAAAATTATACTTTATTACCTTGTTTTAGGAATAAAAGGGATCTATCAAAAAGTTCTATTTTATTTTACACCCTAAACTTAAGAAACTAAAGCAAACCAAGGGCCTTTTGAGAGAATTTGCTACAGGCCCCGCCCTGGCTTAATCCGGCACTGACAAGACACACACTTACACGCATATTGTACGCACACATACATATAAACACATCAAATAAGGGTTGGTTGTAAGAGATTGTCATATGATGTTAAACCCGTATATTGGAAACTTTCACGATAAACAGTAGAAACAAACAAACCAGCGAATACAAACTAACTAAAAAAATGTATTTCGGTATGTACATTTTAAAATTTTATGTCTTCAAATATTGCGTGTCTGACGCTATTTTCTGTAGATTTAGTATTAAAAAGATCAAATCTAGTTGTTGTTTTTGTTTGATAAATGAAAAATTTGCCAATACTATTATTTATAATTTCCTAAATTATATCAGACATCTATATTAGATAAAAAACTAGTCATTTTGTTTTTTTTTTGCGTTTTATAATGATCGGTGAGAAATGGCAAATGAGAAACAAATAGGTGGAAGGATGGTGTTGATCGTAGTGGCCAAGCATGGTCCTTAGGTGCATCAAAGCAAATCGTAAAATGTTAACGTTCGCGGGCGGGATGCTTTTGTTGCTTTCCTTTCAGCTCGTAAACATGCACGAGTGCCGCACCGCGCGAAAAACATGAATTGCGGGGTGCGTCAAGGATGCGTTCTCGGACCGTCCTCGTTATTAATATACACTACAAAGAATTAATTGATGTCTCCCGTATAACGAAAATAGATTAATCCGGAAAGAAAATCGTTAGATCCAAGTTGCATAGAAGATTGGTTTTAATTGGCACCAACCTCACGCTTCAATAGCACCATTATTTCAAGTCTAATGAGACCAATATCCGCGTCGAAGGTGAGCGGAATGCTTTTAGCCGCGCGGGAATTTGTCACCGAAGCGGTAAGCTACAGATTAAGGATGCATGCAACAAAATATACAGATCTGACACGACATTGTGAGTAAATGAATCAATATGCATATCTGATAGAACTTTCTACATAGGTCTGTTTGTGTTTGTTTAAATAGTAAAAAGTGAAATGCGATAGCGAAGCCTGATGCAAATCCATTACCAAGAATCTCTACTATCAGATGCCTTCTTTTACGTGGGTTCTCTTGTGAGTAGTGCCTGGCTGTATTCAATTGTTTTAAGATGGAGTTAGTAGTCGTTGTGAAACCAAGGCACTAAAACTGCTGTTAATCTTTCGTTTTTATGGACCAAAGAAGTGTAAAGTACAATAATGTAACGAATAGCCCTATGGATCCAGTTTTTGATGCAAAACCATCTGGGTATTCAAAATGGCCCGAATTTACATTTTGCGTCGACAAATGATCGAAGCTATTTGAATAGAGTAATAATATCGAAGATCGACGCACATTGGCTGACATGGCATGACATGTTACACAAAGTCATCTTCAATACTACAGTAGGGCGGTGTCGACTACAATATGCGAACCCGTCCCTCTAGGCTGGTTTAAAAATCATGTCGCATCTATGTACTCTTTTAGCTAAACTGTGGCGACGTGAAGAAGCGATCGTCGGCTAAGTGCATCGGTTACCCAGCAGAGCTCACTCTAATAATAATAATACTCTAGCGACATATTTCAGCTGAAATAAGCTACGGTTAAGCAAAAGGAGCGATCGCAAGTCTGATGCACGCGAGCTAGAATAATCAGCAAGTTACCCCAAAACTGGATTCTTAAAGATTATCATGAAAGATCATAGTTATGCCTATAGTTGTAGCTTTAAATATTGCTAACCCAAATATTCAACCAAACATTCGAAAGTTTAACGTGGTAGCGATGCCAGGCGAATATCCCTTATCGCAAACAAACCGGGGTAATTGCCTCATGTGTTTGAAAAAAAACTTGTTTCACTAAAGCGCCTGGCATCCAGGGCGCGTCGTACTATCGATTGTTCATTTGATTTTGGGACGCGTCGTAAGTTGATTGTTGACGCATCGTAAGTTGATTGTGTGGGTAATTCGCGTTAGTTTTCCTTTGGTAACAACTACTCTCTTAAACGTATCAGTATAATTATTAGTTGATGTGGTATTAGATTCTTTCGCGGAAAGAAAAGCTGTATCAGGATTATATAGTAAAAGATAGATTAGCTAGGACCTAAGGATTGAAGGTGGGTGTACCGTCTGGCTTTTGCGTTGTCTACACTGGTTGTAGGTATTCTATATAAATGTCACATATAAGGAAAGTTATTAGCAAATATCTAATACAGAGTGCAAATTTATTTGAGGGTTCTTTTTCTCCCCATCACAAAAAAATGCACCCACTATATTTGATTTGTGTGTTAAAATCAACAATCTCAAATCCTGAAGAAACAATGACAAGTTTTTTCCCGCCTTGGAAAAATCGTAAATCTGGGGCTGTTTTACATGACCGCCCAACAAAAAAGGAAGTCTAATGCATTCAGTATTCATTTATGTATGTTTTCCGTTGCTTTATTTCACCATAACTTCTAAACGCTTAAACCGATTTAGAAGTGTGTGGTATTTTTATAATCGCTATGGTATCCCGACTGCTATATAGTGTCCAAATATTAAGTTACTAGTTGTGTAAATGTTCAAATATCCAAATGTCAATAAATTAATATAAATACATGGTGTTTAGTGTCATATGAAAGGTCGGATTGAGTACATTCCGGAGATATATATCTACATGGATAAATACATAAAACACAAATATTTCATTAAAAAAACCGTATTAAAAATAATTATAAATGCGATAGTTTATTTTCTGTAACGCAGTCGTGTTTTTTATTATTTTTAATATATTTACTTGTGTCTTGAGGATATGAGGGTTCTTGGAGCGATAGTAATTTTCAGCTTCTTTTCTGAAAAATTCAGCAGTTTGCTCACCCACGGCTCGTGAATTTCAGCGATGGCGCCACGCGTGCTGCTTAATTGCCCCTCGTCGTCGGCGTATAAGTCCGTCTTCAATTCGCGGATATATCTGCGACGTCCCCGCACCGGACAGCGACACGTTCGCGGCGCGTCGCGCGACGTCCTCTCCGGCAGCGTATCTCTTTATTGCGCCTCCTTTATGGCGCGTGTAAAAGGCGACCGTGTCGAATCGCCCTTAGCGCTAATGCACTCGCATCCTGTACTTTATCGACTCGTATAATCTATCTCGACTTTATTTCGTTTGGTTTACGCGACGCGTGTCGAACGGGGCTGATTTCCTTAAGGCTCCTATACACGTGCTATTTTAGCGTGTAGGCTAGTGCAGTCACAGTAGGTATACAGACAGTGGCTTAGAACAAAATTGAATTCGAAGCGACCGACGTCATGAGCCCTAAAGGTTACCACAAATCGTAATACAATTACTGGATATTATGCCACAGGCATCGTATGCGCCGGCTGTGGTCCCGTTGAACGAAATGCGCAGAAGAACGCGGGCAAGCAGGTCGTCATATGGCTATCTGTTCCATTTGAGAAATTTGATGACCACCACCGGTGTAACGCCATCTACAGGCGTTCGCCATAACACATCTCTCTTACTATATATACCCGCAACGCCATGCCGATCGAGAGTGCGCTTACTGGTCTAACTCAAAATACTGTGGTGCAGTCGACTTGCGCTTTGATTTTAATCGGCCTCGCACGCGATCATGTGAGTGACCTCAGTCTGCTCAGCCCCCCGCACAATTTTGCAATGATTAGAAAAAAAACTGCAACAGGAAAGGAGCGATATATATATTATTATTATTATTATTATTATTATTTTTAAGGAAACATACAGCTGTTACAATAAATTTGTTACAGAATTATTAAGTTAAAAAAAATAAAGCTAATTACATGTTTCCACTTAAACATTCATAATTGAAACACAACAATATATTTTTTTTGAAGAATTAACTAACACTCATAGGGACAGGTGGGAACTGGGAAGAAAGGAGTCATAAAGGTAAATAAAATTTTATGTAAATACACGTTCCATAATATAGACATACATATTATTTAAAGATATTCTTGAATAAATATTATTTATAATATATTATATATTGCGATTACAATGATAAATCAATACCATCATTAATAATTGCTTTCTTAAGAGCGAATGATGACGTATTGAATACGTCAATATCGCCGAGCTGCGTATTACAAATTTTACATACCCTATACATGAAACAGTTTTGTGCATAATTAGTACTAACCTGCGGAAGGTGGAATAACTCCGTTTGGCGAGTGAGTCGCGATGGTACACGGTACACATATATATATATATATATATATATATATATATATATATATATATATATATATATATATATATATATATATATATATATATATATATATATATATATATATATATATATATATATATATATATATATATATATATATATATATATATATATATATATATATATATATATATATATATATATATATATATATATATATATATATATATATATATATATATATATATATATATATATATATATATATATATATATATATATATATATATATATATATATATTTTTTTTCAAATTGAAATTATGTTTATCACTAAATAAATGAAATGATAAAATAATGAAAGGGCACTTATCTGGTCTGTGGTGACCAGGAGTGACTCCACGCCTTCTTCTTCTCCTCCGTCAGTGTTTGCTGGTGCTTCCTGCTGTGGCACTAGAATCCGATCAAAATGGCCTCACACAGCGGCAACACAACAATGCGAGACGAGAATGAATGCTGGAAAATAATAGGCGATTAGTGTTTCTTAAATATTAATGATTGTTATAAAATGTATATCAATATTTCGGCTCAGCCGTCGTCAAGATATGTGACATTTCTGAAATCGAACAATTCGTTGAAAATTTAAATTCAAGGAATCGAACAAAAAGAAATGGATTAATAATATTTTACACGATTTAGTTAAGGTACCATAACCAACCGTGCAAAACGTTATTTTAAAATGAATGATTATAAATTAAAAGAAAAAGCATTTGATGATTATGATAATATGATAAACCTTATTAATTTTGCCTATTGAGACCGGAACCTTTGCAAGCGCCTAAAATATAAATCGTATTCAACCTTTGCAAGCGCCTAATAACCTTTAGGCGCTTGCAAAGGTTCCGGTCTCAATAGGCAAAATTAATAAGGTTTATCATATTATCATAATCATCAAATGCTTTTTCTTTTAATTTATAATCATTCATTTTAAAATAACGTTTTGCACGGTTGGTTATGGTACCTTAACTAAATCGTGTAAAATATTATTAATCCATTTCTTTTTGTTCGATTCCTTGAATTTAAATTTTCAACGAATTGTTCGATTTCAGAAATGTCACATATCTTGACGACGGCTGAGCCGAAATATTGATATACATTTTATAACAATCATTAATATTTAAGAAACACTAATCGCCTATTATTTTCCAGCATTCATTCTCGTCTCGCATTGTTGTGTTGCCGTTTGATCGGGTTCTAGTGCCACAGCAGGAAGCACCAGCAAACACTGAGGGAGGAGAAGAAGAAGGCGTGGAGTCACTCCTGGTCACCACAGACCAGATAAGTGCCCTTTCATTATTTTATCATTTCATTTATTTAGTGATAAACATAATTTCAATTTGAAAATATATATATATATATATATATATATATATATATATATATATATATATATATATATATATATATATATATATATATATATATATATATATATATATATATATATATATATATATATATATATATATATATATATATATATATATATATATATATATATATACATATATATATATGAGACGTAGATACATTATAGTTTACCTACAATAAATGCCTTCAAAGTTTAATTTCAAATATTTGCTTATTTCTCGAAGATTTCCACGGCTATAAATATGCGGAACGCCGTTACAACTATAGTATGTTAGATGTGACCTCTAATTTGGAAGTGGCGCGCAAGAGACCGTGATATTATAAAATTAATGTTCATTAATATACATACAACAAAAAAATCACGTGTACTCCATTAACTCTAGCCGCCCGGTTGGATGGAGTGAAATTTTGTGATCTTGATAAGGCAGCAATTAAGACGAGAAATCTCTTCCCATTTTCACCGACACTGAAAACTCAATAAAATCGAGTGATTTATTCCTATGATAAGAGGAGGAACGCGTAGAAGAAGAAGCTTTGGATTAATAGTGAAACTAAGAGAGAAAAGTGGACAAAGTAGCTGCGGTCGCAAAACTTGTCGTGGCCGAGAGTGAACCACTCAATTTGTCCCTTTACGATCAATCTTGGACTAATAGATGGCGTGGTTTAGACTTAATTGTCGTTAATTGGATTGAGGTCGTGGGGGGAGGGGTGGAAAGGGGGAGGGTGATTGAGAAATCCGGTCCGAATTGCCACTTCCGGTTACGGATTTTAGAGGGAAAAAGCGTACAGCGAGAGAGAAAATTTATTACGAAGTTAGACTTCATATAATATATTATACACGATGGTTTCAATTAGATGTTATTTTTTCTGGCCCTAATTTTCGTGTTTCATAGACAAAGCTAATTTACATTTTTTTTTACTCTGCCATTATACATATTATTCTTATAAATAACATACACTTATATATAACTGTGTTCCCTAACGATCAAAGTCCCTCTGACTTTTCTCAGTTATAATACCATTTGGTCCCGGCTAATTTTTCTTTTTGATTTGAGGGCTTCTTGATTAGGGATTACTTTAAAAGAGATCGGCCTCGAACCCTTTGAACCGTCGACGACATTTCCCGCTGTATCGAGGGAGGAAGGAATTTCTTGAGCGAAGTTTTGAGGTACCTTTCGAGGTCGAGTACCTATCAAAGATTGTGGGGAAATTTTTCGTTGATTTTTCGTTGAAGTTTCTACCGATAATGGAAAACAGAAAGGCTTATAACTCATCAACACAGCGTCTGTGTTATCCCTTATATTCCTTGCCAACATCTAGCTACTCTACTCTTGATGCAAGCTCCTATAATAGTTTTCATTATTACCAATCTGGTCAAGTTTTCGTCTTTCGAAATTTGCAAGTCGCGGTCAAATGTCTGAATCTTTATGTTTTCTGTTCCTAACTACTTTGATTTTTACCATGAATTTCCTTTTGTCAATGAATGCCCAACGAAAAAGGAGTTAATGTGTTCATAGTGCATTTATGTATGTTTTCCTTTTCTTTATTCCACCATACCTTCTAAACGCTTGAACCGATTTAGAAGTGTATTAGAATCGTTATGTTATCCCGAGTGTCAAAGTGTACCTAAACTGTCCAAATATCAAGTACGTAGTTATCTAAATGTCCAAATGCAATTAAATGTACATAAATATATCGTGTTTAAAGTAAAATTAAATGTCTGATTGAGTACATTCTGGAAATACATAAACCACAAATATTTCATAAAAAAACGTATAAAAAATAATTATAAATAGAAGAGTTCACTTTCTGTAACGGCAGTTGTTTTTTTTATTCTTTTCTAATATATTTACTTGTTAGGCCTGGTTTGTTTGCTGCAACTAAGTAGGCCTCTTTTCTAAGTACGACAACTAATAAATTGGGTTCACGGTCTTTATATTTTTTTCAAATTGGTAGCGCTGAAAACCATCTGAATTATATCTATTCGATCCAAAAATCGTGATCTGATCTGCTTTATTATTATGATCATTATTCCACTGGTGTTTACGTTGATAACTTTAACAATTCTTCAAAATTTTTATGGCCTAAAAGAGCACAGTCAGTGCATTACATGTACCCAATCGATCCAGCGCTCAATATTGCCGATTCATCCTCAAACAAGGATATATTAATCAATTTCGGAGCAATTGGTGATATCCTGCCCGCCTGCAGCGTATATCTTGAGCGTGGCAATCAGCTGTCATTCCCAATTTGAAAATGGAGCGAGTTTTTAATTGATTTATTGACCGGGTGGCGGCGCGGTCGCCTCTTTGTCTATCCGCTGCTCTTCGAATGTCAATAATTCAATCAATATGCCATATTTCACCGAGTAATGAAGTCTTTGATCGTTACGAATGTCCACAGTAAATTTAGCCGGCTTCAATGAGGGCCAATTCCATAAACTGTCTTATAATAGACAACCCGTGTCGAAGGTCAAGATGTGTGATGCGATGAGAAATAAAGATCCGGCTTGGATCGTGCCACAGACTCATGTAGACTTTATTGTTATTGATTCTGCTTTCATAGATGTCAACATATTATAGCTATTTTGTTTCATACTTGTTGGAGACTTAAATCTTCAACTTCTTCTTTCAAAACATCTTTCTAAAACATTGTTTAAGTATTATCATTGATGTTATGGCGTATTAGATAGCTCAACGTCGTACCTACTACAATCTGGCAACTAAAATTTTACTACGAAACGCAACGTGTAGATGACACTCATAGTTCAAAAAATAATTAATCTTCTATTATTATGTTCTTCATTATTGCGACGTTCGTGGTATAAAAAGATGGCGGCGCACTGAAAATGGCGCTCCTAACACGCCTAGGCATACGGTACAAGATAAGAATATATTACCAAACAAATTTTTAAATCGCAGCTTTTATTATTTTAATATTATTTACATAAGGATTACAGATTCAAAACGTAATAATTACGCGTTTTAATTTTAGATACACTAATAGATGGCATTCTATCTCTCCGTATTATTTCTGTGATTTACTCAGGCTGTATAAAAATTTTAAAAGATGGCACTAATAGTTGAATGTTATTATTGTTATCATTGGTAAAATTATTGGGTTTTTATAATCAATCAGTCTTTTATAAAAAAAATATTTGAAATCAATGTTATTATAGATGGTCAAATAAATGACCTATTAGCGCCATCAGCGCCACCTGCGCTTCGCTGTTTCAGAATAGTTGCCAAATCGTACTACGGAGTTGAGCATTCTTTTACGTTAAATAATCAATGGTATTATTGTTGTTTCACGAGAATATTCAGGTGGCCTTTGCTTGTTCGTGTTATTTATTCTTTTAATCATCAGGTTGTCTTTGTCTTTTCAGCAATCCAAGTATGACTCGTCATACAGCGTACAGCTTAATCTAGCAAAGTTTACATTATTGTAAATTATCCCAGTGTTATAGATTTTTTGGACCTCTGCCGCTTCAAAGCCAGCATTATCGATCTGAGGAAGCTTATTAGCTCGCGTTTTCTGATTCATTCTGCCTTATTAAGATATCGGAATAATACCCCCTTATTGGCCGTCTTTACAGGAATCTTATTTCAAAGTAATTGCGTCAAGTATTTCATATAAATCGCTTTATTTCCTCTCCCCCGCTTTCTTACCTCCCTTTTTCCTATCTACCTCCTGTTCCACTCACCCTCTAGTCGGTCTGTAGAGATAATTAACGGAGCAGACGAAACAAGATGTACTCAACTACCCGAGATGCGAAATATTAAAGGAGGTAATAAGTAAGATGGTACTACCTAGATTATCAAATCCCAGAACGGGCAACGAGTCCGCGAGATAATCGGAAAGAGTCGTGCATTTAATGCTTCGACATCGCAACGGCTTTCGATTGCGTGAGATTGGACAAATTGTGCGCAATCTTATTTAAAAATTGGCACGACCCAGAGACACAGTGGTTAGGTAGCCTGATCTAATAAGTTTGCCGGTTCGATTATCGGCTGGGTCACCATTTTCCGTCGGAATAAAATAAACGAAATTGCATTTTCAATTCAGTCGATCGAATGCAATAACAAGACACACACTTATACACAAGTTACACGCATATATACATATAAAAAAACACTTCATATGATAATTCACGCGCCCGTTGTGAAATTCACAAAGATCAGAAACAAACAATGACTATTCAAAACTACAAAGTATGTCCTGATGTAATCATGCAGAGATAGTCTTGCCCATCCTTTTTAAAATATTTACTCAGATTCACTCTATACATAATTCACAAGACACTAGAGAACTAAAAGGGATCTTTCATTAATAGTGGGAAAATGAATGCCAGTCTCAGCAAGATCAAAAATTATAATCGTCGACTAAGCAAATAGTCGTTGATGCTCACACCATTCAGAGCATTGGAATTGTACATACTTTCGTTTTGGTTAGATCATATATCTACAACGATAGACATTGTAAACCAAAAAAAATATAGTAGAATTATAATATAATGACTGGGTCTGTAATATCTGAACGAAGTTAAGCCACAAACACGACTGTATGACGAGGGCAAAACATGTTTTAGATCGTATAATATTTTGTAGACATTCTTGTAGACATTTATCACTACGAAATTGTTTCTGTATATTCACCCATTTTTCTGAGAAGACATGACCACGATCACGACATAACATTCAAATAGACTAAATCCTTCTCAGAGCCGATTACTCGCGAATACCGCCCCGTTCAATCTCGACTCTCCCCCTTCCGGCGCCCCTTGCCGAAGGGTGAAAACCGCGCGCCTACCTGTTGTGAGACCACCGAGCTTTTCACAAGGGCGGTGGGGGGGGGGGGAGACAAGGTGAAATAAGCTCTTCTTTAAGAAGGGACTTAGAGCGTTCTTTCGATTGATTGAAAAACAAGGGCGGGATATAAACGAGTACGGCATTTGATTCAGGGGTCGCTGCCGAGTTTATTTTGCCGTATTATATTTCACGGCGTCGCTACACTTAGCAGATAAAAGAGAACGCATGTTTGACGGCTAAAAGTTACACGAAATTGACGTTTTTTTTATTTATTTAAGACATCTGTCTCGCTTCAGTTCGCCCTATTTACGTTTGTCACGCGTCAGGAAAATGTCACTGAAAAAAATAGTTATGAATTATGAAACGAGAGATGTGACAATCACAAAATTGTATCTTCTTGACACGTTCATTAATTCTAAATTACTTTAACATCATTTTCCTTATTTACTCATTTTAGTTACACCACCTCGTAAGCACCCTGATATACAATAAAATCATTGATCTGGCAATGCTGTAGGTACCTGTTAGTTGAACTTAACTACGACTGCGCCCGACGTCATAGTTCGTACATGGAAAAGTTACGTGAAAAACCTCCAATCTCCTAAATATTTCGGCCTTCTACATTGCTACTCCTAAAATTCATCATCGGGGACATTGCCCTGGCAGTTAAGACTACCAGTTTTTAAGAAGAACAAGCCCTAACGAAAGTTGTTAAACTAATACACTTCCACAGTTAGCGACTACTCCCTAAACCCACTAAAAGCAGAAGTTTGCTTTTTCCATCATTTTCTATGGTTATTTTTTTCCTAAGTCAATTTTGGTAATTGTAATTTCATAAAAATTTTGATAATTATAGAGTAGTATATTTTTTAAATAGTTTGTGTACACAATTTTGTGTAAACTAAGATTATATTTCGCTCGGATATGTCGTGCCGCATATTAGATATTTGTTAAATTTGAGTGTTCTCATCGACAACCCTTTTGGCTAGAAAACATCACTAAAAATAGATTATTTTCTATCTAAGCATAAACAGCCTAGAGTCTAGTGATGTCTCTTACCTCTTTTTCTTTGGCCTGCAGCTCAAGCTCGAGGTTGATACCGGCGTTGTTGTTGTTGGTGCTTCCATTTCTGTTGGAGGCCGCCAGCTCCATGGTATCCTCGTGGCTGTCGATCAGGTCATCGGCGTGGGGCTCCGGCCCCTGGTGCTGGTCTTCGCTGTCGGATTCCTTCGACGGCGAGCCTATCGCTCCGCCGTTGGCGGTGACCTTCTGCAGCAGCGACTGGTGAGGGCTGGTTGCGAGCTGCTCCTTCAGATTCGTCACTTCCTTCTCGGCGAGGGTAGCTCTCTGGGAAAGAAGCAGACGAAACACGATTAATGACAGTATATATAAAGAGAAGATGTCAGACGTTCAGAGCCCGTAGCGTTATCATGAAAGTGTTTAGATGATTGTTGACCAGCAGTTCTATCGTTTTCTACTAGGTCTCCATAGAAAGTCTTATCTGGTCGGTGTTAAACCTGCCTAAGTAAGCAAGAATCCAACAGCTCCCTAATAGTTAATTCTGCTGGTTTTAAATTAATTTTCCTTCACCAGTTGTTTACCTATCTTTAGGTTCTCTCTCAGAGGCTGAGCTTTGTGTCTTATGGCTTTGTGTCTTGTAGCTTGTGGCTCGGTTTTTGGGTCAATTACTTATTTTAACCCCTTAATCCTGCAATAAGATATTTGTACATCTTTTATGATTTAGTGTGTTACTGTTAGGTTTAGTCGTCTTCTATTAAGAGCGGCAAACTATGATACTACGTATTTTACTCCTAGGTGTTTTTCCAATCTCAACCGCGTTTAGACATATCAACCGCTCTTGCGCGACTGCGTCTTAAAGATCAACCTATTCTATTTTATTTTTTAAATCCTAAATTTACGAAAAATCTAGGATTTAATATCAATTCTTCTACCAAGTATCGAAGCTTCCTTTCGAATCGATGAGTATCTCTGGTAAACATTAGAGTGAAAGCCTTCCGGCGGTCGATTCAGACGTGCGTAATCCCGCAATTACAAGGTAAAAGTATCCGAAGCGTAATTATCGCAGTGAATGCCCCCAAGAACAATTTCGTGAGCATCAGACACCGAGCAAACAATGGTCTAAGTCTAAACACTATCTGGTCGAACGATCATGCGCGCGCACACCGCACATTCTGTCCATTGTGTTGCGACAAACCACAATTTCCGAAAATGTTTTACACTCTGATTGGCGTCTACGTTTACGTCCTCGTCACACGTAGTCATTACAGCGGCGTACGCAAATTTTGATGGGTCTGTAACTGCGGCTGTCGCTGTTTGGGCGATGGTATAGTTTTGTTTGTCTTCATCAGATTCAGGTGCAGGCAGCCTTTGCATGTTTTCTACATCCCGATTGGTTTAAGTTTGTATTTTCGAAAATATATTTGTGTTTATTTTTGAATGGAAAATTTAATTTATATTCACTCTTTTCTAAATCGTTGTACGTTTCTTTTAGTTTTTGCATCTTTTTACCATTTTTGAAAATGGGTCTGTCTTCTTCTAATACTGATCTTGTTTAATTCAAATCGTTGCGGATTTCCGCGGTTTCCGCAATCAACAATCGAATCGGGCATGCGTCTTATTGTTGCGCGCAATTGGCCCGCACGCGGCCCCCGGGCAGAACAATGACAATTATGGTAACGGTGCTCGGGCGATATCTGTTGATGATTGTGTGCAGCCGATTTCTCTTAACGATTTTTACAACAATCGCGGTAATAATAGTTACGGTTAAAAAGAACAGATCGCGGCACCCGATTCGACCGAGCGAACAAATGCTAATGACGTAGAGAATATTAAAATAGCTGCCCAATTTTAACGATTATCTCTGGTCGTTAATCAAATTAACTGATGGAGAGCGCACACCGTACGCGGATTACGCCCTAATCAAGATATTTCCCATAACGGAACATGAAATAAAACCAGCCAAATGTGAAGAAGCTGATGATTCAGTATTACATACCAAACATAACAAAGAAAAGTTAAGAAAACAACCGACTTATGTTTAAAGGCTACAAAGTAGGAGTTTGCAAAGTGCGGCATACCATATCATAGCATAGCATAATGATAGCTTAGCATAGGATGATAGCATTGCATGATGATAACCTAGTGGATGATTGTTTTTACTTAAATTTTCCTAAAAATACCTAAATATGAGGAGTTTGGGAAATTCGTATATATGTATACAAAGAGAATTAATAGCCAATAGTCTATTATTCCTCCAAAATTGCAAATACAGTTGAGTATGTCATAATAATAAACGTTTAAAATACAAATAATCAATAAGTAAATATATTAAAAAGAATAAAAAACACGACTGCCGTTACAGAAAGTGAACTATTGCATTTATAATTATTATTCTTACGGTTTGTTATTATATATTTGTGGTTTATGAATTAACCATATAAATACATATTTTCGGAATGTACTCAATCAGACTTCATGCGATACCAAATACGATATATATTTTTTTTGTTGACATATGCACATTCGCACATTTAGACAACTACTTACTTGTTATTTTGACAGTTAAGGTACCCTATGAAACTTGAGATGACATAACGACACTACACACTTCTAAATCGGTTAAGGAGTTTAGAAGTTATAGTGGAATAAAGAAACAAAAAACATACAAAAATGAAACCTGAACACATTACACTCCTTTTTTGTTAGGCAGTCGTTTAAAATATGGATGACACAAATAATAATAAAAACATATATTTCAAAAGCCTAAAACTAATGCAACAAATAATCAATAAAAATAACACAAAAAAAAACCAAAGTCAAACAAAATAAAAGATAAATGCTTAATTATCACATACATAAAACGACAATAATTATAATGAATAATCAAACAATATGGAATTATTCATACAAGGTTAACCTCGTAGTTTTAACATAAGAATAATAGAGGTATCTTAGAGATATGACATTATTTTTAATAATAAGTATGTATAATAAATATATTTAGTAAGATTTTTCAAGGTCGTCTACCTTATAAATAGCACGTGAGATGAGCCAGCGTTTAACTCTATATTCGATCATTTTTTATTCTAAATTTCGTATTGACTTTGGTTGGTTATTAAATAAAATTAAATAAAAGTCAAATGCATAAATGACTTTTGAATAAATAATATTGACTTAGACAAATGACTTTTGGATAATAAAATACAAATTAATATAACTTTGGTCATATTAATATGATCAAAGTCGTGTGTTTTGTTTAGCTCAAAAAAGTTATTAAAGACACTAACGTTCTTGTGTATGTTTGCCTTTGGTCATCTTTGGTGAATACATAACTATCTCAATTGGTGCCGTTACCCATGATTCGAAAATAGACATATTAGCTAATATAGGCGTAATATAGGAAATAAACCATTAGTTAATCATAGCATTTTTAAATGAACATTGTGAAATTTGAGATTGTTGAAGCTTTTTGATCATGGGATATATTGGTACTACCTTTTTAAGAAACGTCTTTGTCTTAGGATCTTTCGTCGCGACTACTTAAGTATCGAGTTCGACTTTCCATACAACTTAGATATTAAGTTGGTAACGAATAATCACCATTAGCCTCATTGCTCCGAAATACCCATGCACGGCTGATCCTCGGCGGCGATAGCGCATGCGCAGAACAATTTTTAATTGTGCCCCGAATGATTTTCGGCTTTTGTCGAGTTGAGTGGTCGGCGGAGCGAGAGCGGGCGTCAGCTTCGCCTTGCTACGCTCTGTTTTAGCCGCCATTATCATTTTTGATTGTGTTTCCTATAGCTTTTATGGCCCCCGACCACTTTAATTGCTAGACAACACAGTCGAAAATAAAACGCCATCACCGTGACCAATGTGTACGTTTAATTCGGTTTTTTATTGAGCGCCATCATTGATTTCGTACCACGTCTGAATTTCTGAAACAATAGTCATCCATTACCTCCTATTTTTTTCCTGGCGCACTCATTAGTATCCGAAGAAATCCAAATTAACTCTCACATTACTATTCAAATTGCCTCGTTTCGAATTCCTTTCATATAAATAAGATCAATTACGGCGTTCAAAATAACTCAATAACGATACACCTTAATATTAATATTCCTAGCATTATTTTTAATATTAGCGATAATTAACGAAAATTACAACATTATATTTTCCGTCCATTTTTAATTAGAATCAACAAGATCGGGAACCTTTTTAGAATTTTTTGAAATCGTAAAAATGTAGTAGGTGAAATCGTAAAAATTTAAATATAGATTAAAGGTGGCAACAATGGATTTTTTTCATTTACTTTAGGTTTTTGATCAATATAATTTTTCCAAATAGAGTTGAAATGATATTACTGCTTCAACTTGAGATTACTCCTTTGATAAAAAAAGATACAGAAATCATCGGAACTATTCTGGGAGATTTAAAATTTACTTTCAGTGACGTCGAACTGGCAATTTCCTTAGTGTGGAACAGGGATTCCCAAAGGTTTTCTAATCCCCCCCTCCGGCTGCCAAAAGAAACGACCATGCCCCTGTCTAATTATAAATTAACAATATTACTGTAAAAAAGTGGTCAAATAAGGAAACCAATCACTGAGACAAGGTTTACAATTATTGGTCGAATTGGAGTAAGTGCACAGAGTAAAACACCATCACCATAGTTTTAATTGCCACAACTGATGGAAATGCATTTCGCACAAATACGTGCTTGAAAAGGGTGAATACAAATGCAGGGCTTGCTCCAATGCTTGATCCAAAACAATCTTAAATCAATCTCAACATGACATTGTTTCGTCGATATTTTATAAATATTATTATAGCGTGGGTGAGGGAAGTAGAGCTTAAACTCATCTAAGGTGCTGCAAATGGTTTAGTATGTTTCTCTTAATATCGGTATCACCAAAAAGCTTTATAAGTCGTGTTTCTTCTGAGATTGCCAATAATTTGGGAATATACAAGTAATTGCATGGCTCTGCTAAAATTTTACCTTTTCAAAATTGCAGTATTTTAGTATGCCGTGATGGCATGGAATGGCCCATTTAAAATGTTGTTTGTTTCTGATGTTTCTACTCTTTATTGTGAAATATGACAATGTGGGCAGGTGGTGGTGGGGGGGGGGGGTTGTAGGGGTTGGGGGGGAGGGCGTTTATTACTATACGACATTCTGTTACAACCATTCCTACTACGCAGTGTTTATATGCATGTAAGCGTATAACATGTGTGTCCTGCTATTGCATTTGATCGACATAATTGAAATGAGATTCCGTTAATTTTATCCCAACAGAATGTCTTCACACCTTTCTTTGGCTACGAGCACCCACTTTGAAAGTCAATGGTGTAGAACGTCAATTAATCTGCAAGACTTTTTCGTACATAATTTGGACGTGGCATTGCTTAATGTGAGAAACATCAGTTTTCTTTTTTTATTACGTCTTCCGGTATCCCGGGATCACGATTTCCCGATGTTGCGCGACGCGGTTCGCGCTCGCGCTCGCGCAGGTGGTTGTACTCGCAGTATTCAAATGTCGGTGAGCGCTATCGGCGGCTAATATCAGCGGTTGCGTTCGGCCGACCGTAGCGGGCAACGAACAAAAGCGATCAACGAGCGAAGCGCTAAACTAATGTATGCAAGCGCTAATTTATTCGTGACCGCGCGCTCGCCGGATTCGGTCTCGTGTGAACGCCGCTGAACGCAGCGCTTCGATTTTTTAATTCCTCGCCTAAACAAAGATTTGTCTCGCGCCTTGGATCATTTTCATCGTTCGCAAACTATCTTTATTATTTTACATTAAAAAAAACCAATATAAAAAACAAAATTTGGCTAAAATAAAAGTATACATTATATAATCTTACAAGTTATAAATATATAGCATATATAGATAAATACATTATATGCTCTCGCCGCTGCCCCGCTCACTCGCCGTCACACGCGCAGGATGATCACGTCAGATACCGGATTCCATACTGCATTTTCACTAGTCAGCTATGCTCGCCTATTTCGTCTGCCTACCCTGATCGTACTAATTTTATTGTTTTATATTTAATAATTCATTTATCACTCACAATGCTACTAACTAAATAAAATTAACCTCCGTGTTCCTTCCAACCCTATAGATTTAACCCTGCTCTTCATGTTCCTCATGCTGGTACCAACTATAGGCAAAATGCATTTCTGTGGCGAACAAGTGACAATTGTAATTATTTGATTAAACGCTTTGACTTTGATCTATTCTGCACGAGTATTACCTCTGCTAGGCAGCAGCTGAACAGTGAATTCTTTAGCATTAATTGTTGAATATTTTTTGATGTATTTTTAATCGATAGCTTTATTTGAAAGGTCACACATGATTCTACAACGTTACTTAAACGTGAAAACCTTTAATTGTCTCTCTGTTATCCTACTCCTCTTTTTGTTAAATTATAATTAGCTGTTGGTTTTCCTAAAGATAAATAAATAAATAAATAAATAATAACATTTTTTACAGATTTTTTTCGCGAAGGAGATAAGATGACATTTGTGTAGATTTTATCACCGCATTAGAGTGATAGTATTTAAAACATAACGACTTTTCTATTTGTTTTCTTTCATCCATTTAGATCGCTCATTCATTTAAAAAAAATAAAAGTAAAATATTTAAATAAGTAACTAATATTAGAAATATAAATAAGGTAATAAACAACTTTATATATAAATAAACAAATAAATTAATCAATAAATTAAGTATGTTAAAACAGTTCTTCATCAGGCATATATATCTAATTATTTAGTATATTATTATTAATTTGTTTTAAATATAATCTAGTAAATGTATTTATTGTCTAGTATCAAATATACTATATCTCTAAGCCTACGTCAGGATGTAAGTCACCATTTCTTTGCACTGACTTCTACTTTACGTCATGAGCCACTTGACAATGCATTTTTCAGAGTCAACTAGAGCTCTCGACTACAACGGGCGAACCCGTCACCTCAGGAAGTTTTAACGAAATTTGATCGATTTTGTCTCCCGAATTGATTTTGTCTCCCGTGAGGTGAACGCAGAAAACTTAGGACAAAATGGTCCACCGTCAAGTTCCGCCACATGCTTGTAAGAAGCCAACGCCTTACCGCGAGATAGCTAGGTATGTTACCCAGCGTGCCGACACTCGCGCCCTTACTTCCAGTTGCAACTAGATTACTCCGGTCTCCCGACTGGTTACGAGTTCGAGGTCGCTTGTGCGGTCCTCTCCCTAACGTAGCGGTGAAACGGTGTCTACCGAATCTATCGCGGACCCCGGCATCCTTTGCCCGGCTGTTCACCCGGAATCGGGTAGCCGATGGTTGTTTCAAGAGCAGTCGCCGTAAGGTCAACAACTACCCTCGCTCTATTGGAGACAGTACTGTTTCCAGACTTTCCCGACTGTTAGTCAGAATGCACAATCGATTTGATTACGCCACACGGTGCGCAAACCGTCCAGGAGCGCCAGAAGATTGACTCTTGGGAGAAACTAGCCGTCATGCCAGAGTCCTACCCGGGCTTGCACTTCATGCGTGGAAGCCGCCGGATGGATGTTGACCCGTGAGTGTGACCGACCCCGAATAAATGGGTCTTCGTGGCCAACTCAACAGGGCCTATTACCATTTTCAGAGTCAATCAATTCTGATTGAAATCTGCATTTTAGCCTCCGCCAAGGAAGAACAGAAGGAATCATACAGACGCAGTGGCAGAAACGCGTTATGCCTCCGTTCAAATCTAGTTTTCAATATATCTTCGACGTGAAAATTTGATGTCTCCCCGCCTCCGCCTACCCTCATTAAACTAACATTGAAATCGCCAAATAAAATAGGAGCGATGTTATTTCAGAACTGGCGCACACTCCCGGATCCCTTCATCAAATAGAATCCGCACAAAGCCCCGTCGGTCGAGTGCGTTAGACGATGATATAATATTTACCCCCCCCCCCCATCCCCCCGCTCCTACCCCCTACACGAGCTCAGGTAACCGCGCCCTGGGGTAGTCAATAAAAGGTGCGGTGGGTAGTTTTGAAAAGTTATTCGATTGCGGCCGCCGCCCTCTGACGGTAACTTTTCGAATCAGACCGGAGAGCCAATCGTCAGAACGACTTTTCAACTATTGCCCATAGAGGGCAATAGTTTAACTGCTTTTCCGAATCATATCGTATAATAATAATATATGATAACGGCTTAACTGCATATGGACATATTCATATATTTATATATAGTTTGGGAAACACACAGCGCTATAACTTTCTAAATAACAAAAACAAAAAATGATTCAACCGGCCGATTAAAAGATTTTCCACGTTAATTGAAATTACGAAAAATATAGTGAATATCTTAGATTAATCGTTAAAAAAGTTTTGACAAATCGGTTGTGTCACCCCAAAACTTTCCCGGCAAGTAGCCAAGGACTTGTGGAAGAATTGACAGAGCATGATGTCAAGTTTTCACAGGACGTCAGGAGGAAGTCACACCGTAAGGCGTTGAAAGGCCGAGTTTATCGAGAGTCAACAACGCGAGTCGTTCGTCGGCGACGAGCGCGGATAGTGAGAATGTAAAGCATTAAACACGTTCAATTTAATCGTTCTTGCAAATATGCTGACCGGCGAAATTCAATTTGATTTCGGTCAAACAAGGCATATATGTACCAAATTTTAGGTCCATGAGTCCAATATTTAGAGATTGAAATATGAATAGTACGTCCCCGGTGGACCGGTTTTAACCTCTACCTTTTGAACTATTACCGTGTCCAAATGCATGCCAATAATTATGCCAATCGGATTAAGCGTTTGGGCGCTATCGCTGGGAAATACACTTATACACACATACATACCTTCATCTGGAAATGGCCTTAATCGTCTCAGAACGGTTATCTCTGTCTTCGTCTCGAAAAAAAATGTTCGTTCGCAATAATTTCCCTCCTCCTCCGATGGCAAGCCGGGAAAGTAAAAACAGTACTCGAAAGACAAATGCAAGTACACAAGGTTTAGTCTATACAGATGAAGTAAAAGAGACAATAAAATATAATTTTACCCCAAATCAGTACAGCACCATCGATCGTCTCGCTCGCAGACCGCAACCAACACAGGCACAGCCTATCCTTATTAAGCGAGCACACTCCCCGAAAATCCCTTTAAATGCGTTGATTCGTATTTACAGAAGACGCAGTCTTTTAAAACGGGAAGCGAAACAGGAATATCGGAAGGGATAATTAGATGAATGGGACAGACGCGAGCGGAAAGGCGGAAAGGGAAACCGCGGAGGAAGGGGTTGCGGGACTGAGGAACCGCAGTATTTTGCCGGGAGCGGTCGTATTTCGGGAATATTCGGAATATTCCTGGAGGTTATATGATGAAGAGAAAAATCAACGATGGGAAGACGTGAATATGTTAGATGAACACCTCAAGAATCAAGAACAGTACAACCCCGGTATAATGAATTTGAAGGGGATATTAAATAATTTGCTATATCAAACCATTTATATGATCGAGTTTCAATAAATCGAGTCTTATAGGCCTGCAAAATAAAAACGCACACAGGAGTTATTTTGGACTACTCTATGAACTTACATTCATACTATGAAATAGAAGACTATCGCGGTTGTTTGACTTTATAAATCAAATAATCTTATACTCTATACATAGTCCAAGCATATGAGATCTAAGCGTGTCGTTTCCAGGAAAAAAATCCGGAAGCATATTTCTCAAATGTATTTTTAGACGCTAAATCCGATGTTTAACTTTATTAAAAAATGCTCTATTCGTGAATTATAAGCGAAAAACAAAATGAAATGCATTTATTGCGGTTTTTCGCGATTCCTGAAGTTAGCTTACCTCTGGCGAGGTCGCAAAGTAGAAAATCGGATTTAGCGTCCAAAAATACATATAAAACCGTTGAGAAAAATACTTCTATAAAGATTTTTTCCTGAGAAAACCCCCATATGCTCGGACTAACAACGGCGGTTGCAACATTGCCGAAACGCCGGGTGCTACAAATTTCACGCTGTAAATTCGTTTTATTCTATTTGTTATACGTACATACTGTATTTGACCAAATATAATATTCCAGTAATGCACCAGGGAAAGAAACAAAATGAGAGAATAATAAAATGAACGAATAACATACCATTACATAACATAACAAAATGAGCGACTAATAAACCATTAGGTGAGTAATACAGTAGCCTACTAGCTTATTCATTATTTTTACAGAAAAAATCTATAATTTTAGTCAGTTTAAATTAGTTGTATCACATCACTCGCGCCAATTCTTACAGACCCACATCGTCGAGATACGATTAATAATTGTTGTAATGCACTGTTTGACATTCGCTGTTTGACATTTGGTACATAGAGGTGTTTTTTTTCCGGTAGGATCGAAAATTCGTTACGTCAAGGTTATTAAAGCGTTATTTTTGTAATATAGACGTTGTTATTTGATGTTACCGTAAGTTCAAGGGGATTTAAAAAAAGTTCCTCAAAAAAGTCAGACAATGAAATCTTTGAGATGTGGGTCTATCACTTAGTCAATCCAAAACGTCTCTGTAATAGCACGGAAAGATATCCACCATTCGATATCCCTTAAACGGTTGACGAAACGACTCCCTTAAAACCGAGTCCCGCGAGGGGGCCCAGCCCCCCTGCCCTCCCCCTCCCCTCGACCGAAGCCCGCACTGCTAATACAGCTAATAATTATCGCAGATTGGATTTGAAAAGTTTCAGTTCATCCATTTTCTAATTTACTAATGAATCCTTGACGCTCAGCCCGCATGGGGGACGGGTGGGGGGAAAGTCCGCGTGCCTCCTCTTTCGGGGGACCAGGAGGTTTAAGGGGAGGGAAGGGGGGTGGACCGCTCCTGACTACCTTTCACGTGAAACAAATAATTAGAATTGACTAACTGCCGTGTAGGAGGAATTAATACGTCCTTTTGTTAGTGTGACTGGACAGTTCGGATAGGGGATTGTCCCCTCCTGCATTAAGGATTATTTTACGACTGTATTGATGGGATGCGACATCTTTGTTTGTGAAATAGGACACTTCGAACAGCAATGATGTATTCTAAAGTCGAGACCACTGAAGAATAACGATAACTTTCTTGCTTACATTAATGATATAGGTAATCATTTATGTCAAAGAATTAAGTAATAATGTTTTCCTTAAAAAATCGTATATTTCTTATAATTAACCATGTCAAAGACGAAAGTCTCTTAGAAACTAGAGGAGACATGACAATTTGGTCTTCTTCTTATTCTTTTTCTTTAATTGTCATATCCATGGAAAATATTTATGGTTAATATGTGTAATCTATACATTTTCGCTGGAGATTACAAAGTCCTCATTTTATTGTGAAAGTATTGAGATTAATAAAAGAAATGGCTTGTAGTCGCTCAATATGTGAACAAAGCAAGAGGGGTATTAAAAAAAACTTTTTCAAAAATCTCTTCAAGGACCACCCAAAACATCACATCGTCTAATCAAAACAAAATGTATAATTACAAATATTTTAACTAAATTTGTTTTAAAAATACAGTGACTGTTTATTATGATTTTTAAAATTGTAATTACTTTATAACTATTATAACTATGACTATTTTTTCTGCTCTTGTTTTAGTTTCATTGTTGTAGATTAATTTATTTATTTTAAACTATGCTTTAAAAAAAAATCTCCTAACCCTTCAGTTTTTTTTGTCGTGTTCCCCATTAATTGACGTTACTCTTTGTTTACATAATGTCCGCCCAAGCATAAGCTTTGCTTAGTTAGGCGGCATCGAACAGTAAACATCATATAATGATGTTTAATTTCTTACTGTAGCTTAAGTAATTTAGTTACATGATATTTTATTTGATGTTTTAAAGTATAGTATTATTATTTGTGAATTGCTAGAAATTGAATTGAATTAAAGTTATATCGTTTTGATTAGTTAGTCTATAATGTTTCATTAAATAAATGTTTTATTAAGTAATCTTTTACGTTTAAAATAATACGCAGAGAAATATCGAAAAAAACATGCCAAATTTCAAAAATAATACAGTATTACCGCAGAGAATGTTTGCTTATACTCTTTATTGTGAAAATGTCACAATGGGCGGGTTTATTGTCATATGACAATCTCTTACAACCAACCCTACTATGACGTGTTAAATGTATGTGTGCGTGTAAGATGTCTGTAAGTGTGTCTCTTGTTATTGCATTCGATCGACAGAATTGAAAATGCAATTCCGTTAATTCGATCCCAACGGAAAATCATGATCCAGCCGGGAATCAAACCCGGGACCTTACAATGTAAGATCAGGCGACTTTAACCCCTATATATATGCCACCGGGCCGTGTATTAGAAGCTCATGTTTCATTAGGAGAAATATTCTTCGCTCATTGATAACCATACAAGGTTGGACGCATTTCAAATTTAGAACATTTTTCAATGTGTAAGTCATTCATTTGATTAATCCTTTAAAAGGGTTGAAAACCTTTCAAAATGTGTTAGTTCCGAAACAAAGCAAAATTCCGAAAAAAAACGCAATAAATATCCGGAAAAAATGAACCAAGTAATATTTTGCCGAATTTTAATAAAAAAAACTAGTGAACTTCGAAAGGTTCTCAAATTGTTTAAGGAGTCCTTCAAATTTTTGCCTGTCACTGGGTTTATTGCAAAATAATCAGTGACACTTTGTATGGTGTATTAGTCTCGCTGCCTCTCCTGCGTTTGCCGCATAGCGCCGTTGCCGTTATCGTTGTCGTCGTTTCCAGCTATGACACTCGGTCACCTATCCTATGTAGCAGTTCTATTACTGAGAGTTCGACTTCAGTAACATTTAATTAGCACCGTATTGGCCCGGACGGATCCGTTCCGCTGATACATTTATTTATATAATTAATGAACGGTTGAAAGTGGATCTTTGTTCAGTCGGTCGGCGTTTTGAGTTATGTGCCGCGAACGGTTCGGTGCCCATAATTAATTGAACCTCCTCTCCCCGTATCGGTAAGTGGGGAGAACGTGCGCTTCTGTATCTATCGGCCGCTGCGGCGGACACTGAACGCACTGTCTGTCTAATGATTCATAACAATCGTTCAATTATAACCGGGAGCCGAATCGGCGGTTTCGTGATTCGTCTATTTTTTGTGCCGCCAACTGAACGAATGAAGTGACGGACGCCTCATTCTCGCTCAATCATAATGTCAGCTGGTACCTACTCTAGTATGCAAAATTAGATGCACCAATCATCTGACGTATTGATCAATCTGTCGTACTGACACGTTTATTTTTTAAAAAATTAAGGACTGTTTTCTCTAAATGATACATCAGCAAAATCTTTTTTACATGATTTACATGATGCTTTTGCAGTAGACGATCGCTTTCATAAAATCTTCAATGGTAATTTCAAAATTGCAAATGTATAATAATTGATTCCTCGACTCTTATTCAAGACAAACGACTGTAGTATCTTGGTAGGGTCTCTTTATTATTACCTCCTAATATGTCTGTGTATTAAAATCTTCGCTAATGTCATAAAAAAATCTCATAAGATACAGAATCACTTTGCTGTTAAAAAAATTGTATCGTTTTCTTGAACTTTCTTTTCATTGATATCTCTGGCTCCGAGAGAAGTGTATGAAACCATTAGAAATTTATTCTTTTTTAGTAAACCTTTGCAAAAACGGTCCTAAATCCGAAAAAGACAAATTTCGTTTAAAAAAATATCTTTTTAAAAGAAATTCTGAAATTTCTCAACCGCTGGAAATTTTAAAAACGCCCAAATTTATATTCAAAGTAAAAAAACACAAAAGTTTGGGAAGCGGTTGCAATGACGTCACATGGCGAACGCTCCAATCGCGTATGTTTCTTATGGGCATACCGTTTCGAAATTTTCTGAAAAGGGCTCGGATATGCACACGTTTATCTCCTTCTCTCGTGTAGCGGCGGTTCAGAGAGACGTGTATAACCACCAATACAATCGCAGCGTTCGTTCCGCTAAACGCTTGATCGGATTAAAACTAAAGCTATAATTGCTTAAGTGAATTAAAAGACGTCTACGCTCGTCTCTTTCGCTCCGTTTATTCCCTTCTCTGCCTGTCGCGGCGATGACGTCACCGACAGTCGAGTATGTTTTGTTTAGCTATCGGCGAGTTTTGTTAGTAAAATGTACTCCTAAATTATTCTAATATGGCTATGCCCAAAATAAAAATCATTATGATTATATTCAACATGCCGTAGACACGGCTTATAAGGAAGAAGAAGAATCACATAGAGTATCCTTGGTGAACTCAAACATGGAGAGAGTCCAGAAGTACAATCAGTAAAATGTATATTATCGATGTATATATGTTACCATTTATCATCTCAATCAAAATCATTGCTAACATATGCTGAACTTCAAGTGACCATAATGATACATTGTATTTTTATAATATATTGTTTTACGACGAATTCTATAATCTCTACTGGAAAGAACCGCCAAAGAATACTAAATACTGTCAACTCTAAAATTTCCCAAGGAATTCTGTTTTCGAAATGATAATGTTCCTACATTTTCTAATCGAACTCGGGAACTCAAATATTATTTATGTTTCTGATACATTTATATTATGAGCTGACTTTATTGAACAGCTTCAGATTTTACGGATATACATTACATATATTTGCAAAAATAAACTGATTAGCTTTGGGAACGTTATTAGTTCCTGCAGTGTTTCTCTAGAAACATATTATTCTTCTTTCTCTATCCTGTAGTCCTGCTGTCTTCACAATTTTCTAAAATGTAATTGCATTTCATTCATACAATGTATCGATAAAATCTTTAGTTTATACAAAATCGCTCCAGTTCCGTATGGAAATCCGTGGCATGATGAAGTGGGGGCATTTTCTTGCGGGGGGTGATATAGGGGTGTGGTGTAACCAGGGACATTAGTGACGCAGGGGTCGTGGGAGGAGGTGGGAGAGAGGGTGGGGTGGGGGTGGACGAGACGAAATGCTATGGGGGTGTAATTCGTTTTAATGTGTTAGAGAAAGTCGTAGTAATGGAATAAAACAGAGATGCCTCTAGAAATGCGCGCTGGTCGCTGGGGATATCGTTTGACACGCTGCTACTCGCGTTGCAACGATGCATACCTACTCGAAGTAGATTTACAAAATCTGATATAACCTACGCAACCATATTTGGAAATAAATATGGATTGTAAATTGTTTCGTACAGGGTTTAAGTTTGCATGTGTGCGTATGCAAGATGGTTATTTATACACATTGTAGATGTTTTGCAGAAATACTGCATAAGTAGGAAACAACTAAAGAAATATATTTATTTATTCAAGAATTTATTTAATATTTAATTACTATATTAACATTGTTTTAGCTTACAAAAATAACAGAAACCGAATGGCTAAACCTTAACCTTATGCTTATTAGATTCTGTCACCCAACTGGGTCTAGCCCGTTCTAGGCTGGACAGGGCTCTAATATTACAATAAATTATGTCAAAGCTTTAGAAAATGCTCATAAAATTAAATTGACCTAAATTTGGTAATAAAAAAAAGTAATTCCATTGCAAAATCGAATAAAATATAATATAAAATTTAGGATGCCGTTGAAATTAAAATCCTTAAGTAACAAAAAGTACAAGGGTCGGGAAAGGATAAATTACCACAATCATTTTATCAGTTTCGATACAAATATGCGAGGATTAAAACTTTTCCAAAACTCATTTTATGTCATTCCAAACCCCGCAAGATACATCTGCTCATCATTACGAATTAGAAGTGCAAGGAAGTCTTCTACTTCTAGTAGAAGTACAAGAAACAAGTAGTCTAGTAGAAGTCTAAGAAGTAGGTACAAGGAAGTAACAAAGACAAGCACTTTTAAATTCAAATGAATTGTATTAGACAAGTGCTTAGTCGAGCTGGTTTCTTTTTAACCAGTCGGAAGCCAGCATTCGCGCGCAAAAATCTGCGCCGCAACTTTTTGGTCGATTTTGTAAATAATTAACAATATTGTTTTTTCATGTTACCTAATATTTAATCTCGTTAGTCATGTATGTTATATATTTATATAATATATATCGGGGACGGCAGAAAGGGCTAAGCGCGTATATGTCAAACGATGCAAAATGCATTAGGCATTGTTGGCGCCCGACCGGTTAAGAATCATTAAACGAGTTTTAAATGAACAAGAACTACTCATAGTGTATCATAGTTATTTTGGTAGTTTGCTGAGGTGATCGAGAAGTATAGCTTGTTGGTAATCCGTTTACGTATCTGTGTACACTAAACGTTCTGTTTAATCTGTGGCATCGATCTAAAATAACACAATATCGAATTGTACGCGACATCCGACGACGATTCGGAATTATCCCGAGCGACAATGTACGTTGATGCCTGTCGTCCACGCCCGGCCCGATCGCGTCGATATATCCCGACGCAAATGAACTCTGGCCGAACGGGACGCATGCGCACTGTCATCGCTCAAACGCCAGAGCGTAAATAACGCCGCCTTAATCTCTATCCGTCTTTTAACCACCGGTAAGATATTGAAACCGTGCCAAAGCGCGCGCCATTATGCGCAACCTGTCGCGCGGCGCACGCGCTGGGCACACCAATAAAATGTTATGCTTTGTAGTTGTCAACTTCTTAAACTTAGATTTCTAAGTGTTTAATTTATCGCGATATGAAAGCTAGAAGACGTAAGTTGAAAGTCGTATGCAATATACATAAAGGGTGTAAGTATAAATAATAACGGCCTCACAGAGACGAATCTGCAGACAATACTAATAAACGAGTAAATTTTATAATTTTGGTTTCGACTTTTTTCCAGAAAAAAATGTATAATATGAACGTTAGGAGATAAACATAGTAAAATCTGAGCCGAAAGTCATGTATAACAACTTTTGATTTAGGGCGTTGTTACCGAGAAAATTAAATTTGAATATACAAATTTTGAACATAAAAAACGCTTTTCCTCGTTAACGAAGGTCTAAATAACATTATTTTTCGATGATTTTCAATTTATTTTTTTATGTACAATAATATTCTGTATAAAAATATCCTAATTCCGAAAACATATTTTTCTAATGTGTCAAAATCATTTTTTTCCTAATTAATCATGTACATCTACATCTTGCACGGATAATTTATAATTATTACATCAAGCAATAAAGAAATAATATTTAACAGGGTAGTATCATTCGAATGTGACTTGCAATATTCACTTTCTTCACTTCAGATCCGTTGCAGTAGGAGATCAGGCGAGAGTAGTGAGTAGGAGGTCGTGAGGCGTGTCAGTCACCTTTCGAGTCTATCAAGAGATACAGAGTTATGGCTCAAGACGAAGACGGTGATGTTTGATATGTTCCAAATTTGAAATTCGTCCAAGTTTGCACGATTATCGACAAACGAAGAATATACCACCTAATGAAACATGAGCTCCTAATACCGTTGATTCACGTATTCACAACAGATATCAATTATTCAAGAAGTGACCCAGTAGAAAAAGTTTTGCTCGCCACATACTGGATTCACAGGCGTACAATTTAATTTAAGAACTAATATTTGTATATTTTAATGTGATCTTTTAAAGTATCATATTTTGATGTTAAGTACCTATATTTCAGTCACATAAATATGACTATTAAAATCACAACAAAACTTAAAGCAATAAAAAAATAACGTAGTTTACATCTTACGAACGATGATAGTCATTAGATCGTATTTTAGTGTAAAATCCTGATATATTCACTCGAAGTGGAGTTTGCTCCATTAAACCTACCAAAACTATTAAAAAATCATAAGTCTCAGTTCATTCACAGCTGCGATCATAAGGACCGCGCATACTTAGACACATTACGACCCTCATTGACGGCGCGTGCGCAAGCCGATGCGAAAAGATCAAACGGATTGGCAAATCAATGCGAGCGATGCGCCCGGGTCAGATTTAGACGGCGCGGCGCGGGACTATAGTCATTGGCGATCGAGCCAATTAGATAGGTAGCCGCCCAAAAGGAAAGCAAAAGGCATCGGCAATTACCGCTTTATTTACAGCGGCGGTTCGCCGATCTTACGCGCGTCACGCAAACTATCAATTTTCATCAGTAAAGTTTAGCGCTTCTTTTTGCCGGGCGGCGTTTTTTCATGCTACGAACACTACGCCTTTTCGACACATTTTAGTTCTAATCGTCGAAAGTCCCAAGGCATCGCATACAAAGTCAATCAGCATGGATTTCTTTTATTCCAGGTACTGAAGATCAACACTTTAACCTCCGAAAAACGGTTGAACTGCTCCATTCACCATTTACATTAACCAGGAAGGAATAGAGAAAGTCCCCCGATTTATATACAGTTAGTTTATAAATGGACTGAGGACTTGCTTTAAGATGTGATAAAAAACTCAATCTCAATCTGACTATACCTATAGTCAAACATAGGCCTGTTAGGATAAACCTCGAGGCCCTTGAGATGTCGATTTATCGCTGTATGCTGAAGCCATAATGGTTTCATTACATTAGCTCTTGAGATATAGCCCTGTTAGGATTTCGCTACAGTAGAAGATCATGCGGTAGTAGGAGATCGTCAAGCGCGTCTACCACCATTCGAATCTATCACGAGAGACAGAGCTATGGCGCAAAACGGAGACGGTGGCGATAGAAATAAAAAATGTTCTAAATATGAAATGCGTCCAATTTTGTATGGTTATCAATAAGCGAAGAATATATCTCTTAATGAAACATGAGCTCCCAATACTTGGAATGTTGGAGACCATTAGTGCGATTGTCATTTTTTGACGATTATCGAAGTCAGCCGTTTTTCGAGCGGTTATGGTCACGCTAGCTTGAGGCCCGCTCAAGTGATCTCGAGCGGCGACCAGTCTATTTGGAAGGGAAGTCTATCCAAAACTGTTAAGAGGGGATCGAAAGAGCCCCGCTGTAACTAGATGACATAACTATATAACTAGAATATCCCCAAGTCAGTGCGATGTCAGGGTGAAAATACGATAATGATCGTCACCATTCCAATAATGGTATATCAATATTATTAAATAATCTTTCCAGCGTACTAGTATATGTATTCCTAGTACTAGCATTCGTAAGCCGCGCACCGGACAGCATGAATCGTACACGCGTCCAACAAAGGCGACCGCTGTTTCACTCGTTTTTTTTGTTCGATGCTAAGCGCGGTGCTGCCATCAATGGGTGCATTGAATGCATTATCTCTCCCCCTATTCACGGTGGATCGGAGCGAGATGGAGAATATCGCCGATTTGCTTGTCTGTCATTATCTTTGTTTTCATGCGCTCCTGATAGCGCCGCAGAGCGGTAGCAGCTTCGGTTAACACGCATACACTGGCGAGCGATTCTCTTATATTTTGAACTAGCGGAAATAATAGGCGATGTCCGGATGGAAATTAATTAATTAATAAACAGAACTCTAAGCGACAATATACTAAAATGTTTTTTATGTTATAAAATTATTCAAAATAAGTAAGTAATAGATTTTGACAAAAAAAGAGTATAATAAAACATTATTTTTTAGCGAAGCTGATTTTATGTCTTGTTTCTGGGTGAAGTATTTAAATATAGTTACTTCTCCTTTATCTTTTTTCTGTTCCTTCAGTTCGCTTATTCACAATAAGAACTACAGGCGAATTATTAAATATATAACTTACTCAATAAATTGACCAATAAAATAAATATGGTAAAAATTACAACTAACATTTCTGGCACTATTGGGTTTTTAAAGTCAATCATTCATTTTCAAAAACTATTAATTGTCAATGATATTATAAATGGCCAAATAAATTGCTGTATGTTTCCCCATCAATGCTCAGCCCCACCTGTATTTTGCCGGCGCATAACGATTGCCAAGCCGTACTATGGAGTTGAGCAATCTTATGTTATGTATAATCGAAAAAAAGCGGGATGCATCCCGTTTGAAAATTATTGACTGATTCGTGACGCAAGGACTTCTTTAACTCACTGTACACCCAAGATCACGCACCTTTCCGGCGAAACGTGGCCTATTAACCCTTTGAGTCTCGCCTTACTCGAAAGTGAAGTAAAAGTTGTCACTCTCTCTATCGAATTAATACGTTATTAATTAATTAATTGTATTCCGGAAGTTGCCACCCCCGCCGCGCGCCGCCCCGCGACCGTTCGGCACCCTTCCCGAAGGCATCCACTGATAAAGGGACCAATTCGTCTCAGCGAAGGAACTTTCCGAAAGGAATAAGAGATTTTAACGACCCGGGAAAGTTGACAGTGTCAGCGCCGCTTTTAAAGGTGGGACGTAATGGGTTAAGGCACTTTCGAGCTGCCTGGCGAATTCATTTGAAGACGGTCGATGCGGCTGTCATCGGTGTTGGTGACAAAAGTGTATGAGTATTCGTATGCGCCGATGCGCGATTTTTGGGCGGCGCACACTATTTGTTTGTTTGTTTTACTCTTTATTGCGAAATTTCACAATTGCCGGGTTTATTGTCATGTGACAATTTCTTACAACCAACCCTACTATGACGTGTTAATCTATGCGTGTAACATGTGTGTAAGTGTATGTCTTGTTATTGCGCTCGATCGACAGAATTGAAAATGCAATTCCATTAATTAGATCCCAACGGAGAATGGTGACGGAAATTGGTGAACAAGGTGAAAATGGAGTCGAACCCGGGACCTTACAACGTAAGATCAGGCGACCTAACCACTATGCCACCGGGCCGCGTCTAGAAAATGTTGTGTTCCATCGGTTCTGTGCAGCTTGGGTCTGATGACCTGTTTGTTTATCTTGCCTCGGCTCAACTAATGCTTTAACTCCCATTCGGTAGCCTACTCGTAGAGAGACTAACCTGGATAGGACTCTCTGAACACTGTCGTGGACAGGTGGAATCAGTTGTTCCAATCTGGGAGAACACCTTGGGCGGTACTGGGCGATTCGCGCATCGTGCGGCATTTCCAATCCAATCGACTGTGTACTCCGGCGTATAACCAGAGGGTCTGAAAACTTAGGTTTCCTAAGCAGCTGGTGGTGGTTGACCTGATGTCAGCTACCTTTGAAACGATCCGTTGCCGCCCCCGATCCCGTGGGACATCGGCGGACAAAATTTGAACCGACTTCGAATATGTGACCCAATTGGAGAATGGAGTAATCCGTCCAAATCTGGGAGTAAGGTAAGGTCACGTGTGCCTCGCGATATGGCGTTGGACTCTTACTGGCATTATAAATAAGATAAAAAACGAATTTATCGCGTGAAGTTTGTAGCATCTGACGTTTCGGCAACGTTGCAGCGGACGTTGTCTAGGGTAGACTAGAGTCTACGGTAGACTGGAGATACGAATTTCAACAGGTTATTATACTATCAAATTTCATACTTTTCCAGGAACATCAAATATATTTATACCTAGATGTCGTGTTTAATTAAGATTAAATCATATTAGTTTAAGATATCAAGTTTAGGTATAAACAAAAAAAAATATTGTGAACGTATCGTCTGGATTTCATAAACTGAATAAATAAATAATATTTATATTGCTCGTCATTATAGGTACGGTATGGTCTATGGAGTATGTCTAAAATTTTAGTATTTTTATCAAGGATATGTTAAAGTACCTCAATGAAATGGAAATAAAATATTTCGGTTATGTATTTTTAAAATTCTTATTATGCTTTAAATTGTAAGCGTTCAATAATTGATTATCGTATATTGTATTATCGTATTAGATAGATACTATATTATATCGTATTAGATTGCTCAACTCCTTAGTAAATTTTGGTAACCCTTCTGCGCCTGCAAAATGAGGGTGACGCTGATAGCATTAACGGCGAAACTAATAGCAATTTGGCCAGCTTTATTAACATTGAAAATGTATGGTTTTATTTAAAGAACTGATTGATTATAAAAACCCAATAACTGAAATAACGATAATAATAATAACATTCAATTATTAATGATATCTATCGCATTTTTATATACGCTAATGACATCACAGAAATAATACGCAGAGATAGAATGCCATCTATTAGTCTACCTGAAATTTTAATTTCGTAATGATTATGTATTGAAACCTGTATACCAAAAAAAAAGACATCTTAATATAAATAATATTAAATTTACAAGAACTATGATTTCAAAATTAGTTTGTTTCTTTTAAATTAATTTATTTCGAAATAGGATACCGTATAGGCGTGTTAAGAGCGTCATCTAAAGTGCACCGCCATGCTGTTATAACATGAATACCGCAATAATTATAATAATAAAAAATTCTTTATTGGGAACTGTAAGTAGGTCGTACAAAATGGATAGGTACTATTTCATGTGATATACAGTGTACCTATCAGGCGTAGAATATTTATTTTTCTATAATTAAATATATTTTCACTTCGCAAGTTGAAGGAAAACAAATCCGAAAAGTATTACGTTGTAGACATAATAACAAAAATATTATCTACAAATTATTATAGTAAATTTCCATTACTAAATAAAGTAAAATGTCAGTTTGTTTTTAAATCAAAATGTCAAACTGGAATTATTTGGCTATATACGGTTTGGCAGATTTAGAACTGGAATGAAATATAAATGTTTAAAATTTAAATGTTTGAGAAATACAATAAGAATATATTATATTATTTATTGGTCATTATCGTTTAAAAAGTCATTTACGCTGTAATAACATTTATTTTACAGCCAGTGCTTTAATGTCTGTTTGAATCCTGGTTGGTGCATTGATTTGATGTTTAGTGGAATAGCGTGTTAAGTAGAAATATTTAACACAACAGAACTGAGGTTTCTTTTTACACATTTCTGTCCTCACTGAGTTTATGAGGTTTCTATTCCTCGTAGCCTTTGAAGAGAATCATTATTGAACATAACAGAATATTAAACCATTTTTGGACCATGAGTGCTATCTACGCGTTGCGTTCGTACTAAAAACCCTAGCCGCCAAATCGTAGAACTGCGTTGATCAACCAAATACGCTATATAATTAATGATACCCCGAATCCTGGCTCCCCGAATGTAATATTATATACCATGAATCCTGGCCGCCTGGGCCATGAAATTTAAGTTAAGTTAGGTATGCCTATGATACGTAATGATATGATATGAAAAGAAATTATAGAAATGTATATTATTTTCTTCTATAGTAGACTATATTTTAATTTTGAATAATACAGTAAATAAAATGTACTTTCAAGAAGATGACACAAACATAATATTTATACAAGTATACACTAAAACCACGCCTTGGCCCTTATCCCGCATCCCGCAGAATTCTATATCAGAACAAACTAATTTGCGGGTCCCTCCCTCAGCCTGGCCGAAATTAATAAACACAATACGTGAAAATGAAACGCGCTTTCGGGGCAACCCTTTCGAATTCGGACAATTAAAACCTATATTATCGATAATGACTTTGTCCGCTGTGCAAATTTTCGAGAACCTTTCCCTTTCGGGCGGCCCGCTACTTGAAATCCCCTCCGCTTTAACGATGTTTGGATTGGTTTTTACGGGGATACAAGTCGAAGCTGTAATATGTGTGTTTCCATTAGGTATAGGGCGTAGCACGTAACCGAAAATGGAGTATTTTCTGTATAAAACGTATTGAAAATCTTTATGGAATTAAAACCTCTGAAATATACCATTGACGATTTTGAAAATCAAGATTTACATATTTATTTATTTATTATTCGGAAAACACATAGCGCTTCGTTAATTAATACAAATTATCTTGGTAAAATGTTTCACAGACCGATTATTTGTTTCCTACAATAGTGTCTTGCAGTATTTCCTTATACGATAAATTATCAAAATTTAATTACTATCGAACATTATATTTCATTCGCTAATTCGATAATTGCATCAAGAATAATAGGGGATAGGATAGGAAAGGAGAGGGATGAGATATATGTAGTTATATTATAGTTTATTGTTTTGTTTAATTATTGCTCTATTTGTGTTCGAAGTCTAGATATATGTAGAGTATACCTATTTAGGTACTATTCGGTAAGTTAGCTAAGAACAGCCTCACTGAATTTAGGTTGGCTGATGTAAATTATAGTGCAGGATTTACGTATAAGCTACACAAGCTATATCTTAAGGCCCGACTTTCTTAGAAACCCCCAAAAAAAATGTCCGAGTGAGCAATTGTCATATATACCTAAATATACTGCAGCAATAGCTCAAATAGCTTAGGTCCTTATCAAGACTAAATCCGTCACTGGTAAAATATGTTGATATCTTGAAATCGACAATTGTATGTGGTCATCAAAGGGTACCTAATAAAGTTTTGGGCGTAACTAGTGCTGACACGAGGATTTTTAAACGTACGAGGAGATGTATAGAAACTTATTCCCGAAAGTTGAAATAATTCATTGGATTCACAACCCATATGATTTATTCAACGTGTATCTTGACAGCAGATAAAGTCAAAAACAAATGAAATTAATGTGAAGCCAAAACCGCCATCTTTTTTAAAATGGAAAAAAAATTATTTCGTCTTAAATATGCAATAACACCGCCGATGAGCGACAGAGCGACAATTCTAGGGCAACTTCATGTGAATGGTTTTGTCATCAAGCTTGCTAAGTAGACTTTTATTGATGACTGTCACATTTCCCAATGCTCTTTGTAATCGTGAGAACATGGTACCATACGACATAAAATGACATGCCACAAACAACATTAAAAGACTTTCAAAACGTCTTTTCTTATATTTCCGACACTCGCTTTTGTTTTATATATCGAGATCGTGAGGAGGGCTCCGAAGTCGACATCGTAAAGTCACATAACAAGAGGGTGGAAGTTAGTGATATTTATTGTTTCATTTCGGCGGCATCGCTAGGTGTACCGCAAGGGTGCAATATAGCGCCCCTCTATTTTTGCATATTAATCATGAATGAATAATAAATAGGGGTTAGAATAGAGAAATCGATATAGACGCTAGTTTAAACGTAGAATTTTCCTCAGTATAACTATTATTTTTCTATGAAACAATCTTCGAAGAAGAGTAAAAGATTCCTTGAACGAATGAATGAATGGATTGTGCCACCCAGGCTTGAGTGCTTCTAAGACAGTAAACCAAATACACCAGGGGGGCATATTTTTGGGAAGGAAAAGTAAATCATTTGACAACTGTAATATCAATATCCATGGCTGAGGCTAAAGTTCAGAGTTCAATCAGCAGAGTGACTCTGAAAAAATACATTAACCAGTGGTTCATGGTGAAAGGTAGAAGTGAGTGCGAAGAAATGGTAATAATATTGCTTTGATATAGGCTTTGATGTTTGTTAAATTTGACATTTGATATTATATACATTTATATGACTACATTTAAAACAAAACAACATGATTTCAAATTAAAAGCTGCTAATAATAATGAGATATATGTGCAATAATAATGAGATATATGATCATTTTATTTGTATATTTATTACAGATTATAGATATTTATTTATAGATTTATTTATTGACTTATTTATATATTGAATATTAGTTGGTTAGTCAGTTATCAGTATAAATTATTCTCTTTCAGTTTTTAAGTATGAATGAATGATCTCAATGAATGTCAAAATAATAAAAAAAGAGATGAAAGTGAAATCACTAAGTTTTAAATACGATCACCCCAGAACAGACATACAATCAGTGGAGTGATAAAATCCACACAAATCTCTCTAAAAATAATATTTTTTAAACTTTAAAAAAAAAACTATTAATTTTAATGGATAATTAAAAAAAACTTTAATGAGGAATATTAACGGTGACGATATATAAAAAAGAGTGTACTAAATAGTGGGAGCAATATTTTATTATCATTGTGCCTATTTTTCTCTTTTATTTAGTCTGTTTTGTTGTTTGATGTTTCCTTGAGTGATCAGTGATCCACTTGTCTATTACTTCAATAGTTTACGTATCTACACTGTTTTCCACGTCTTGGATTTGTATTGTGCCCATTTCTCTATCGTTTCGCCAAAGATTAAAAAAGTCCGCTCACGTCGCGTCGTCGGAATTTTCCTGAATATCGTTTTCAGGCGACGATCCACTCGTTATGTTCATTTAGACGATGAATTTAGGCAGACGTGATCCGAGGCGAGGAGCAGATAAAAAAGCCCCCGGGGAGGAAGGCCGCCCGGATCAGGGGAGGTGGTGGTAAGGGAAGGGTGGTGAATGAGAGCCCACATCCTTCCAGAGTGGTGGCGTCCTTTCTGCCGGACCACTAGTCAACGATTCGTTACTGTCCGGTACAGTTGATAACAAACAAAGAACAGAATTAATTACAGTCAGCACAGAAGGTGAGATCGAAGGAATGTGAACAGAAATATCGACCCTAGCGAAAAACTAAAATCAGCACTATGTTCAAGGAACAACGGGAAATATAGGACAGGGTAGAAGAGCATAATTTGCATTTAAAGGGTCAAAGTCAAAGAAAACGATCAGTCATGAAAATGAAATGCTACGAGTAATACCATGTTTCCAAACGCATTAAAGCACGAATTGAGTTTAGAAAGAAAGGTCATATCCTGCCCTTTAATGAAGGAAAAAGAAATCGTCTGACGGGAAAGACTGACCAAGGTCCACGCTGTGGAACTTTAACAGTCTTTCCCGGGTGGAGTAACTCTATGACCCTCCGGTTGACGCCGAGAACGAATTGTGATGGGAAATACTGATCAAGGCTAATTACTTTACAGCTTTTTTTTTCCTGGTCATGCGGGACCCCAGTTATATGTGACAGACAGCTGATTTTTTATTCAGCATAAAAAGCGAAGCAAAATAGGCCAGTCTGAAGAGTTTGCCAAAATCTCAGTTAAAATTTTTAGAACAAATGAGAAGACATCCACCTTGAGGTCATTCCAAAAGTAATTGCAGAAGCAAGAATAATAAAAACGAAATCATCTCATGCAGCAATGGTAAAATTTTAAGCCCTTCGACTGTACTTTGTAAAATGGTAAAGCGCAAGTACACGGATATTTCTCATCCCTTATACTTTCATTTGTAAAAGGCAAAGAGAGAGAGGAATCACTAATTAGTCATCAAAGGGGTTCACAACCCCACCGCTTCGATAAAATACCCATACCCAGCGCGAGCGGCACGTCTATGACTTGACGGGGCTGCGGCCACACTCGGAAAATGCGGCATTCCGCAATGTAACATAGAAATTTATTAGCTTCAATTGTGAAAGAATGACAGCGATACCAGATGAGAAATACAAGAGCAGCCTGAACAATTGTCGTATGAGTTTACTGGAAGACTGCGGCACAGAGGCTGACATGGTATTATTGGAAAAATAATACACAATAACATTGACAGCCCTCATTTGGTAGAAAAAAAATCATTATTCTCGTACGCTTAAAGTCCCTCGTGTAAGCACTAGTGCTACTAGTGCTCAACACTAGGCTACGCCCAAAACTCTATTATGTACAGTTCGATGACCACATACAACGGTCGATTGCAAGATATAAACATATTTTACATGGGCCAACCTAAATTCAGCGAGGCTATTCATAGCTCATTTGACGATTGGTAAATAGGTATAATATACATATATGTAGACTTTGAAAGCCACAGAGCGAAAATGAAACAATATACTAAACTATAAAATAAATACCTATATCCCATCCGTTTTTTGTATCTATCCTATTTCCTATTATAAAATATGGAATTACGCTTTGGGGTAATTCGGTAAACGCAGAGGAATTATTCATCGTACTAAAACGATGCTTACGAATTATATGTGGAATTCCAAAGACTGAAAGCTGTAAACCACTGTTTAAAAAGGAGTTTGTGCTAACGTTTATATCCATATACATCATGGAAATCTGCAAATTTGTAAACAATGTTGAACACGGCTATGACACGAGAAATAAACATGAGCTCCATGCACCAATGACAAATTTACCTCTGTTTAAAAAAGGAATGTTTTACAACCCAATAAAAATCTATGACCACCTAGGTACCTGTAAATATTAAAGTGTTAAAGTAAAAAGGGTTTACCATAGCATTGAAGAAATGGCGTATTGAAAAAAACTTTTACCCCTTGAATGAGTGTTTTTCTCCTAATAAAATACTGTGGGCATGCATCTTTTTTACAATAATTCGATTAGGAAGATTTGGCATTTTAAATTATACACATTTACTATTTATAGGCAGATTTTTGATTATTCCTTGATTTTTGATTATTCCTTTATTTTCTATATTATTGGTGAATTATTTTTATTTATTTTTTATACTGTTAGTTTTTTACTGTTGGTGCATTATTTCATGTTATATATTTTCTTTTTTATGTTATTTCAGGTCATTCATTGAACATTACGAATTATGATTTGATATGATTCAGATATTATATGCACGCCAGTGAAATAATGTAATTAATTAATGAGAAATTACAAATGTAGCGAATAAGTAGATTTGTCAATCAGTTAAAAAAACAGGTAATTGTGAGAGACGTAATGTTACGTATTATCACCATAAATTTACCACCACGATTTCGTACAATAAATATATTTCTATTTCTATTTCTATTCTTTCTTGTAATGATCGAATTTGCGACTAAAATATAATAGTTAATTCAATTTAATTTGGATAATTTATTTTATAAGGAAATACCGTAAGAAACTATTGTAAGAAGCAATTAATCGGCCAGTGAAATATTGCACCAAGGTTATTTGTAATAATAGAGGAAGCGTTGTATGTTTCCCGAAGAATAAATAAATATATAACTAAATAAATTTGTACTAAGAAAGATATTGAAATATGCATTATTTATCAATGTGGTAAAAGTTATTTTTACCACATTGATAATGATTTTTAAAAAATATTTTTTTAGAAATTTTGTAAGTTTTACAATTAAGCGCAGTTCAAATATGAAATTTGAGTCAAAGCTCAGACTCTATATGAGAAAAAAGATTAACAAAATTTTGAAAGAGATCTTTAGAAAAAAATGGTCACTTTCGAAAATGTCTCATTTCGCGAGGCGCAGGTCAAACCGCCGCTAATGCAAGAATCCATCGCAAAAGGAGCAAAGAGATGGGACCAAAGATAGAGAGTGTGTGTCGTCATCCATAGGTTATTACGCGAGTCTGCCACTGCGAGATCGCAAGCCGAAGCAAGCCACTTCTTTTCTATTTAGCTTTCAGCCTAGAGAAATTTGCATTTGCAGTATTCTTATTACGTCGAGTTTTATAAAGTGTCAAAAAGTTTGGATTCTTTTTATGTGCGCTTAAAACGATCGTCATTTTTTGACTCTTTTCTGATCATTAGAAAGGCAAAGAGACGGCGCGAAGCGGCCCCTGGTTACATGTAAAATTTAATTGGTCGTCGTGTAGGCGCGCATTGAATACACATCGTGTCTAATTGTTTTAAGCCAGACAAAAGTGTCCTGGAAAGGGTTGGGTAAGGGAAGGGGGGGGGGGGGGGGGGGGGGGAGGATGGTTAAATGACGGGGTGGGGATGACGAGCAAGTAACACGATCGCCTGATACATTTTAGATCATGCAATCTTCAGTATATTAACCAAATTCGTTTTAATATTAACGAATGTTCGTTAATTAACATGTCTCTACTGAACTTCTACAAATTAGTTTATTCGATTAAAATAAATTTTCTAGGTGTATTTTTCTAATTCACTACGAATAATTTGATTTCTCGATTCACACAAGTCTGCAGTATTGCTATTTACATACAATATTAGTTTTAATTTTGATTCTGAGATCTGTAAGAGCTATATATAAACTTGGTCCTCGAGTTTCACTTAGAGAAAAATTCAAAGAGATAAATATTCTTACTGTTGCATCACAATATATATACGAAAATCTGTTGTATGTCCACAAGAATATTGACAAGTTAAAATAAAAAGCGACACTCATAATTTTAATACTAGACATAAGCATAACCTTGTTGTACGTGCTACTCGTCTCCACAAAATAAGCAATTCTTTTTTGGGACAATGTATACGCTTCTATAACAAACTTCCTCATACTATTAGAGAACTATCTGTAAATAAGTTTAAAGCTACCATCAAAGCAAAATTGTATAAAAAAGCATACTATACAATATCTGATTATGAAAATGACAAAACGGCTTGGGAGTAAGGCTTGGACGCATCATAAGAACATAAATTAATAATAATATTTAATTGTGTCTATATGAATAAAGAACATTTTGATTTTGATTTTTGATTTTACCGCTATTTTCTTTGAGTTTATCGTGAAACGCTTTAAAGATTTCTTTTCTCTAATATTTCGTTTAGTGTTTTCAGGCTTGCATTTATAAAATTAAACTTTACTTCATTGAACCATTGATTATATAGCGCATTAGATTGCTTAGCTCCGTAATACGATTTGGCAACCAGGATTTTACTCCGAAACGCAATATATAGATGGCATTCATATTTCCAAAGTTGTATAAACTTCTATTATTATGTTAAATATGGCGAGTCTCATGTATAAAGTGCTCGAGTTCTTTAAACACTTCTATATGGTATAAAAGAATAATATAATAACAAACGTATTTTTAAATCTAGATCTTATAATATTATTATTATTTACAAATATGTGTCAATTTTTGATTTAGCATACAGATTTCAGTACGTAATAATTACACACATTAAGTTCTGATTGACTAATAGATGGCATTTTATCTTTCGTATGATATCTGTAATGTAATCAGCCTAGGGTATATAAAAATGCGATAGATGGCAACTAGAGCTGTCAGCTACAACGGGCGAACTCGTCACCTAAGGAAGTTTTAACGATATTAGATCGTTTTGTCTATTGTGAGTTGAGCTTAGAAGACTTGGAACGAAAACAGTCCACCGTTGAGTTACACTACTAGCCTGTATGAAGCCAACGCCTCACCGCGGGATAATCAGGTAAATCACCAGCGGGCCGACACTCGCGCCCTTACTTCCAGTTGCAAACAGATTACTCCGGTCTCTCGACTAATTACAAGTTGGAGGTCCTCTCCCTGACTTAGCGGTGATACGGTGTCTACCGAATCTATCGCGGACCACGGTATCCTTTGCCTGGCTGTTCACCCTGTATCGGGTAGCCGATTGGTCGTTTTAAGAGCAGTTATCGTAAGGTGAACAACTACCCCCGCCCGATAGAAGACATTACTGTTTCCAGACCCCCCCCGGCTGTCGTAAGAATGCACAATCGATTGGCTGACTCCGAACGGTGCGCAAACCATCCAGGAGCGCCCGAAGTTCGATTCCTAGGAAAAACTCAGTCCTACCCTGGCTCGCACTTCTGCGTGTAGGCCGCCGGATGGATATTGACCCGTGAGTTTGACCGGTCTTAAACACATGGGTCTTAGTGGCCAAACTGCAACAGGGCCCTTTAGCTCCCATTAGCCATATTCATTATAGCGTTAGTCCCATTAGTAATATCACGAATAATTCAATGATTAAATAATAAGTTTTTAAAATCAATAACTTTTTTTAATAAACCATTCATTACCGATGTTAATATTGATGGCCATATAAATTGCTCTTAGTTTGGCCGTCAATGCTATCAGCGCCACCTGCATTTCACCGGTGCAGAAGGGTTGCCAAATCGAACCGTGGAGATGATTTAATACCATATATAATAATCAATTATTGAAAATAGGCGATAGCGAGTCCGTTACCACTGCTAGCTCTAAAGGAAAAAGTTTGTCGGCGGGTTCCCCATGCGGGTGGAGGCTAAACTAAACGGGATGAGCGAGCGCGGGTTCGGGGACATCTGAGTTTTATGTCCCCGTATCGTATGATTGATGTCGTTACGTTAAAGTAATCGCAATTAACGGGAGTAAATATGGCGTCGCAAGTCAAAAGATGGGAGGCTTTTGGGTCGACGGTAATGACTCAGCTAGTAAGCCTGCATGCCGCCGATAATGTGGCGCATTTGAACGCGCTTTCTTGAAATGATAAGCGTATGGTCATTAAAATCATAAAATATATTAATTTAAAAATTAAAGACTAGTTCGAAATACGTGACGTACAAAATATCAACAATTATATTATTTATATATACGTATATACAAGGTTTGGGCCTTGCTCATAGGGCACATATTAATATATGTAATAGTTTTGGTATTAGTTTGTGTACCTACATTTTTGAAATGAAAATGTTTTCTTTTTTTTTTGAACTTTTCATAAATTATGCCCCTTAGGATTCTTTGTTTCAAATTTCAAGTTAAGCATATTTCACAAGTTTCAAGATAATTTCCTTGCCACAAATGTTGAGGTAAGCACATTTTTGAACATTTTTTTTGCTTTTATATATATATATATATATATATATATATATATATATATATATATATATATATATATATATATATATATATATATATATATATATATATATATATATATATATATATATATATATATATATATATATATATATATATATATATATATATATATATATATATATATATATATATATATATATATATATATATATATA